>OV050032.1:15323061-15482155 GCA_920105625.2 Clusia tigrina
TACAACTGGGGCATTACTGGTCCGAGGGCAGAGACATTAGAGCAATGAACCCCAACTCAGTGCTAAGTTTCCTTAGAACTGTTGGACTAATAGAAAACCTTTCATAGGTGTTTGCAGGCGGAGTACAATAGATCAAATTGGTCGAGGTACATTTTCCCTCTTTGTTTCATTCATTCGTTCATCATTTATATGGAGGCGGTCGAGAGATACCAGGAGATTGCTGTCAGGTATTTATTGAATGCAAAATTAACCAAATAAGAACATACCAGGGTACTCGTAGTAGTATGAGGGAGCTAAAGTATTCCACGTTTAAATATTATTGCGGATTTGACTGATTTTGGACATCCACATTTTGCATAGAGTTTGGTAGGATCCTTTCTGCGTTACTGCCAAATTCTTTCATTATTTGTATATCAATTGGGGCGCTGGCCCTGCGCTGACTATCACCATCCCATGTAAGGGAACTTTTCAGTCAGTGCTTGAACGGCGCCACACCGTGGTATCACAATGGGCCATTATGTGTGCTCAAGTGTGCTTTTGGCAAACTAGGCGGCCACTCCTACCTACCTACCTATATCAATTGGACAGAAGTTGAGGTAATTCTAGTGAGGTGTCGACAGTTGCACACACGGGAGGTACGCGTGTTCCTTGTTCAATTAGGCTCACTAAGCTATATGTCTCGGCAATGCTTTTACAAAGGTTCATTAGGATACTCGTATCTCTGACAGTCTGAAGGACAAATACATAGAATATACATGTATATATCATTTTCTCAGTCTATCAGTCAATTTGTCCTTAGGTAGGTAGGTACGTAAGGCGGCCGCACTTAGGCCAAAATTGACCCTTTGTGATACCGCATGAGACAACAGGTCCCATCCTTTTCAAAGGTCCAGCCATTTGGAGCTTTTAAGGAAGCAGTTGATGGAGCTAATCTTTTTTTTTGAGATATCTCCCAAGGAGTCCAAAAAGTAGTCGCATAGGAAAGTGCGCCTCCTTCTGGACAGCGCTGGACACGTGCACAACAGGTGAGCAATGGACTCTTCCTCCTCCTCGTTCATGCAACTCCTGCAGAAGTCGTTAGAGGCAATCCCCAGCCTACACCCGTGTGTGCCTAGAGTCCAGTGTCCCGTTAGGATGCTAATCACGGGATCTATGCTTTGTCTATTTAGAGCCAGTAGGTCCTTAGAGCGCTTGACATTTATCTCTCCAGGTTTGTCTCGCTATTTTACATCCTGAAAATTCAAAGCAGCGCCTGCCCGCTGTGCCTAAGGATATTGTATTTATTAAGAGCTTACATGTGGCAATAGGAATACCGAAGTGCGACCTATCTGGTGCAATCGGTATGGTAGTACCCTCATCCGCCTTGCAGTTCCCTGGAATATCTCTGTAACCGGGAACCCAGCACAAATTTGTCCTTCAGACTATATATTTACCATACCTCCGTTCGGGTGTTAAAATCACAACTCAACCGCGAAAATTCTAAATTTATATCATTTTAAGAGTAAAGGACCCAAGACACAGACAACATGTTGAGCGTTAAGACATGGAACACTTGCATTCAAGAAGTTGGCATAATGAGTTTTCAATCCACCGTCTGCCTTCTCTAGGGGGGTTCCGCACTCTGACTTATTTATAGATATGTATGTGTGAAGGCGCAACTTACTTTTTACCGCTCTCCAGGAAGACGTCCAGTTCGGCTGACATTTTGCAGCACAAAGCCTTGCGGAAGTGCCCCTGCGAGCAGTTTGTGTTGATAAGATGTCCTTCTGCAATGATAAAGAGAGAGGGAGAAAGAGAAGCATTATATTCTGGTTGTTTGTGCATCATTAAAGAAAAATGTCAAAGGCGAATTTATGGATCTGTTCAAAAATGTTTATTAAGCCAAATACTCGCAATAATAATCAGCATAAGGAGGGCTGCGCACATGCAAGCGCGCATACACACACACGCACGGTAGCTCGTTAGCTAAGAATCCGGCAGCAGGTATGCGCAGGCCATGGCGCGCAAAACCAGAAGTCCGTTCCATGTCCTACACACGCGTATCTGCAACATCCTGACAATGCTTGCTATGGCCACTGAAAGAGCACACCAACAACAACAAACACACAGGGGCCAAACGACAACGAAAGACAATCACAGCGACAACAACAGCGACAGCGACAGCGACAGTTGTTATTGCTGTTAACTAAAAAGAGATACCAACTTCAAGTATGAGAGGTGCGCCTTAATTGGATGAAAATTGTTAAAATATTTAAAATCGCTGCTTCGCACAATCCACGAAAAGGGCAGCTCGCGGGCACAGAAAATCAAAACTCAAACAACAAAAAATACGAACTGAAAAAGGCAGACAAAAACAGGAGAAGGCATCAACGCACGAGTATCAAAGATTTACGCACACAGCGCTTGCGGAGTTCGCAGTTGGACCATGTTGGAGGGGCGCAACAGTCGCCGCTGCCAATGCCGCAGTCGCTTGGGCAGAAGCTCAACACATTTCTCAAAATCCGAGGCGCGTTTAGCAAATATCCACTGGACATGCTGCGGTCCTAATCAAAATTCCAATAGTCATGCCTGCTGGCCGCCGCCTATGTGTGCGTGCGCGTGTGCGTGCGTCCGCGTGTGTTGGGATGAGCGCGGCAACGCTTCAAAGGAATGCGGTAAAGGATATTTTGTGTGTTCACTGCTTCAGCTTACACGAATTCCCCAAAAATCAGACGAGCGCTAACGAAATTGGATTTTCCCATTATTTAATTTATTGCCTCGGCCAATGTGAGCGCGTCGACGTGCATGCGGCCACCGCTGGGGAGAGGGGCGGAGGCAACAAGCCAAACAAAGTGATTGCTCATTAGTTGCCCGATAATTGTGGTGCGCTGATCACAATGCCAGCTGAGTGGAACAGCAGAGAGCTGAACATATATTCACACACTAACACACACACACACACACACACACACACGCACACACACAAAAACACACACACATCCCGTATATTTATACACAAACTTACAACAGCGGCAGCACCAACGCCAGCTTCAATGCAATCAGGCTCAGTCGAATTGCAGGAGGCGCTCGTTAACCTGCTCGCAGGAAAGCTGACTCAAGCTGCAGACCAAATCGGACAATCGTTGTCTCTGCCTGTCCGAAAAACCACCGGAATATTCCAGTCTCATGACCACTGAGCTGTTAAGAGTGTCGGAATTCGTTGTTTCGAAACTTGAGATTCTTAGTTTTGGTTTTTTGAAGTTGATCGTATTAGAAACGCTGGTTCAGTGAATGAAATTACGGCTCCGAACAAATGCCGGCAATTATTTAGAAGAACTATCTGGAGCAGTGGCGCCAAGCTAGAGGAACATTCTCCACTTCCCCACTTTAAAGCAGAATCTTTACTTTAGGGACTCTAGATTAGCCTTATGTGAACCTCCTGAAGTGGTACACAGGAGTTCTGATGCTCACCTAGAGTTTTACTCTTTGGAATCAGTGAGCCCCGACATCCCAGCTCAGCTAAGGTACAAATCAGTGAACCGGGTACTCACAGGACAGGAGTTCTGTTGCTCACCTAGAGTTTTACTCTTTGGAATCAGTGAACCCCGACATCCCATCTCAGCTAAGGTACCAATCAGTGAACCGGTTACTCACAGGACAGGAGTTCTGTTGCTCACCTAGAGTTTTACTCTTTGGAATCAGTGAGCCCCGACATCCCAGCTCAGCTAAGGTACAAATCAGTGAACCGGGTATTCACAGGACAGGAGTTCTGTTGCTCACCTAGAGTTTTACTCATTGGAATCAGTGAACCCCGACATCCCATATAAGCTAAGGTACCAATCAGTGAACTGGGTACTCACAGGACAGGAGTTCTGTTGCTCACCTAGAGTTTTACTCTTTGGAATCAGTGAGCCCCGACATCCCAGCTCAGCTAAGGTACCAATCAGTGAACCGGGTACTCACAGGACAGGAGTTCTGTTGCTCACCTAGAGTTTTACTCTTTGGAATCAGTGAACCCCGACATCCCATATAAGCTAAGGTACCAATCAGTGAACCGGGTACTCACAGGACAGGAGTTCTGTTGCTCACCTAGAGTTTTACTCTTTGGAATCAGTGAGCCCCGACATCCCAGCTCAGCTAAGGTACCAATCAGTGAACCGGGTACTCACAGGACAGGAGTTCTGTTGCTCACCTAGAGTTTTACTCTTTGGAATCAGTGAGCCCCGACATCCCAGCTCAGCTAAGGTACAAATCAATGAACCGAGTACTCCCGCTTAAAGAAATTCGTCTGCATTAATTCATCAATGCTTCTACAATACTTCCATCGCCTATGTGGAGGATTTCTTTTCCAGTAACTTATGTCCAGCATAATGCACAATTGCACCGAAGTATTAAGAGAAACCCTAGTTATACCCCTTCCATAACAAACCTACAACCATAATCACTAGAGCAGGTGCTCGTAAGGATGTGAGAAGGTGGAGAAAGTTTGCCCGCTGCTCTCTCTCTCTCGCTTTCTCTCTATCTCTCTATCTCTCTCTCTCTCGCTCTCTCTCTCTCTCTATCTCTATCTCTATCTCTATCTCTCTCTCTCTCTCTCTCTCTCTCTAAACTTATGTCTTCAGTGCTGTTATAAAATATCACTGAGTCGCAGTGTGTGAAAATGTACCAACTTCCACTCCAACTCCGTGCAAATACATACGACACTCTGTTTCCGTTTTCAACTTCGACTCGGGCTCAAACTAACACTCCACCATCCTGGTGGCTATGAATCCACCCCAGTCTGCACTGGAAATTGACGATGTTCAATGAATTGTGTGCACTTACATATGCCACGGGATGTTTAGATGCATTCCTCTTCATTAGTGCTCAACCAAAAGGACAATTCGTCTTCCTACTTACTCGCCATGGACTCGTGTGCTGCACAAGGAGCCCGCACAGAGTAGCGCCGACTAAACCCAGCAAACGTGCCCCAGCAATGTGAATTAATTAAGTTCGTTGCAAAAATATAAAAACAAGAGTAAAGTTTAATTCGTCAGTGTCATCGGTGGTTGGCACTTTTATCCTTTTATCCTTTGTTGATCTTTTGAAGCCGCAGCAAAGCCGCACGCAAAAATGAAACATTTTTCCATGAATATTTGCCAACGATTTTGCTCAACTTAATACAAAATTGGAAAATGCCATTGTAATGGAAGATGTGTGTGTTTGTTGCTATTGGTGTTGTTGTTGGTATTGAATTGATCATTTATGCGGGTGGGTGGGAATGAGGCCCATGTGTGTGCTTTTAATTTCGCCAGCTCTGTGGACAGACTTGTTGAAAGGATACTGCAGGGCGCGCAGTGCTTCTGTTATTGTTGCTGTTGCCGTTCTCGTTGCTATTGCTGTTGACACCACTGTACGGGTGTGTTTGTATGTGTTGCAAAAGCACCGGAAAATCCACACACACACACACACACACACACTCATCCAAACTCGAACACTGTCACTCAGTGTCATTGTCGCTGGCGGTGCCGTAGTACATCCGTCCATGGCACTTGTTGACCAGAAATGAAAATTGATGTGTGAGCACTGAAAAACCAATACAAACACAATCATACACTCGCCCGCACACACCCACACATACACTCACTCACATATCAAGCCAAACACAAAAAGAAGCAAACGAATTAAATCAACACTTGATGAGATTATATGGCGTCCAGACACACACACACACACACACGAACCATGCTGGGATGCAAAGGACACTGGGGCTTCGCCTGCAACGAATTCAATTAACAATGAGCAAATGTGTAAATAAGTCAACACAAAGTGTTGTAAGAATATGGCAGTGGGTTCAAATGAGGACATGTCAATTGTGTCAAACTTGCGCTGAAGCCAGCTTCGCGAGGATGGGCGACGTGAGCTGGTGGCAAAGCTCCTTCAAGCAAATTAATTAAAAATAAATGAACAGCCAAATTGAAAGAGAAAGAATAATGGAACTGTTAACTGAAACAGAGTGTAAATGAACTGCCGCAACAACAATCAAAACAACAACAACAACAACAACAACAATAATAACAACAAAGACAACAACGGCGATGAACCCAACCACAACGACTGCTGGGAGCTGTGAAGAACTTTCCCTGATCGAGGCGAAGGTTTTAATTCGTTTTCGTTTCATTTGTGCTTGTTGTTGTTGTTGTGGTTGTTGTTGGTTTCCTTTCTGTGTATATTTTAAATCCGCATTAAAATTTAAATACTGTTAAAAACCCGTAAATCCCACAGCATAAAACAACAATGATTGATGTTGATTCATTAAAGCCGCGGCCAGCCAATTAAGCCAAATGTAACTACAAAATCGAAAAGATGCCACAAAGCCACTGAGCAAGCAACCCAACCAACCAGCCGAATACAAATAGTCAGCCAGCCAGCCAGCCAGCCATCCGGACCGAGGGTGCCCGTGAGCCAGCGAGCAAAGAAGCACCCTAGGTGAGTTGCCTGCCAATCGATCTCCGGGCTCTGGCCACTTGGCTGCGTGGTTTGGAAATTTAAATCGTTTCTGCTGGGTTGGCTGCTGCGTCGTGGTTGCGAGTGTGCGATTGGAATTGGATGAGATTTTGTTGGTTGGAATTGAGCATAGCTATACACGCATACACACACACACACACACACAGAGACACAAACACCCGCAAACGCTCACACATAGTTGCACGGTCACATGGCCTGTACCCAGCTCAGCAAATTGATGAATGACACTTTTATTGGGGAACTTAACCGTTTTTCCCCAATTGGACTGAAACGCTCTCGAATGGGGGAAATCAGCCAAGCCAAGGCAAGGCAAGGCAAGGCAGGGCAGGGCAGGGCAGGGGCAGGGGCAGGGCCAGGGCAGAGCAAGGCAGGCAGACGGGTCAGCTAAGCGATTTGCATACTTGCGGGCCGGGCCGGGCCGTAAACGCAGCAAATGCGATAAAAGCAAATACGAATTCGAATAAAATAAGCGAATAAAAAGGAAACACAAAACAAATAAAATTAAATAGAATCTTCAACTTAATTTAAATTTGATTTTGTGGAATTTGAGTTCATTAATTTTTTGTTTTTATTTCGTTGTGTTTTTATTGTGTTGCTTTAATTTTATTTTGTTTGATTTTTTTTCCTTCGTGGACTTTGTTTTCATTTTCTTAGAAGCGCAGTGCGGGCGCAAATAAATCTTCTGGCATTTTATGAGTCGCGCTGGGAATGTGTGCGTGTGTGTGTGTGTGAGTGTGAGTGTGTGTGTGTGAGTGTGAGTGTGTAAGCGGCTCCTTCTGCTCTCCGCCATAATTAAAATTAAGCACCAGCAACGAGGCTTTTATGTAAATACACCGAAAATTGCACTCCAAAGAAGCAGAAAAATAATAAAGAGAACCTCAGGAAAAAATGTTGAAACTCCTCGGGCGAGCGAAATGAAAAGTGTTTAAAGCTCACACACACACTCCCTCACACACACTCACTCACACACACTCCCACAAAAACACACAGGCATTTTTGTGGGAATAGCTGCAACAGCATGCAGGAAAAGAGTCATTTTAGGTCGATACGATTTTCATAAAATTCCACTTGGAACTGTCAAAATCTGATTGATAGTTAGTTGCCAGTCAGCGAGCCAGACAGGCAGTCGGACGGACAACGTGTCCAAACAAAGGCAACGCGTTTAATGGCTGCCACAAATGGCTCGGCGGGCTGATTGTCTGGCTGGTTGTCTGGTTGTCTGGTTGCCTGATCGCTAGTTGTCTGACCGGCCTGGAAGCGCAAGTGCTCTGCAAGCTGCTGGCCCTCTGCTAAGCAGTCTCCTCTTCGCAGATTGAGTTGGGTAGCTAAGCGCACATCAGCGATCCTTGCTAGCAGGACGCTGTGCTCATGTGTGTGTGCGTGTGCGCCTGTCTGTCTTTTTCAAGTTTCGCAAACAAGTGCGTAAAGTACAAAGCAACGCCTTGAAGCACCCGCACTTGTGTGTGCACTGCCGAGCTGGCTGGCTGGTGGCTGTTTGGCGGCACCTAAGCACAAGGGCACAAATTGATCCCATGCAGAAGCAAAACGAAAGTCTCTCTGACAGCACTTTTAAGGACACATGCAGCTAACAATTAAGTGGGTGTCACAGGTAAAACTTCCAACCAGCCCTCAAATATGGGGGACGTGATCTGCAACCACCGCACAAAAGTCCGCGGGCCTAACAACACCGCTGTTGAAAAGTACGGGCATCAATGTAAAATGTAGAGCTACAATGGACAGAAGACTGGACACTAGAGGTAGATATACTACCTGATCAAATCCTATAAGAACGGACGGCGAGGGCACCAACAATGGGCAAAAGCCTTGCGCAACTGGACACTAGAGGTAGATCAGGTAGGATCAAATCCTATAAGAACGGACGGCGAGGGCACCAACAATGGGCAAAAGCCTTGCGCAACTGGACACTAGAGGTAGATCAGGTAGTATCACATCCTATAAGAGCAGTCGTCGAGGGTACCAACAATGGGCAAAAGCCTTGTGCAACTGGACACTAGAGGTAGATCAGGTAGTATCACTATCCTATAAGAACAGTCGTCGAGGGCTCCAGGATCCAACATTTTTCATGTCCGTGGTGTTTTGGCTCTGTGGGTTCTGGACGAGACCATTCGTTTTACATATGCATAAAAATGATTCTACGAGTGCTGGAGATTGTCTGAGCAGCAGAAAATCGGCGAATGTAGCTGTTCTCCTATAATACCAGTATTATTAAGAATTATATGCCACGGGCTTAGTCTCCAAAATGCCTCTTTCTATAAAAATCCTTTTCTGTGCGAGTCGAAAGCCTCTGTAGCTAGTACTCATTCCCCCAACATCTTGCACTCATAATTAGTTATGGTGTAAGGTATAATAATAATAATAATAATAATAATAATAATAATAATAATAATAATAACAATAATAATAATAATTATATAGCAGAGTTTCTGAAATTTAATTGAGTCCAATATTGAATTGTCGCACGTGCTTATGCTAAGGGCAGATTGGGTGTGTTCCACTTAAGCACCTGAAAGATACCTGTTAGAGCTTGTCACAGTTTAGAACTGTAGCACGGTATTAGGGGCTTTTAAGGATTCTATGCAAGTTCCTGAGCGAGGAGAACTTACATCCACCAAGGTAGGTAGGTAGGTAGGAGTGGCAGCCTTTGTCGCAAAAAGCACACTTAAGCACATAGAATGGCTCGTTGTGGTACCACACTGAGACGACGCGACTCCCCCGTTTAGAATTTTGGGAACCATAGTGATTCCGAAATGAACCTGGCTATGTCCTTGATGTTGATGGAAGATAGTTCGGTTAAGGAAGTGAAGAAAGGTGAGCCTAGGAATTTTAATCTACGCCTGGCCAGAGCTGGGCACTGACACATGAGATGAAGTACTGTTTCTTCCTCCTCCTCAGAGCCACAGCTGCGACAGAAGTCATTATGGGGCAGTACTAATCTTTCAGCGTGTTTCCCGATCAGGCAGTGTCCCGTGAGCACATTTATTATAGTGCCGATGGAGTTCCTGCTAATTTTGAGTAGCTGACTAGTACGCCTAATGTCGATAGTGCTCCAGGTTTGTCTGGCAACACTACAGGTATGTTCATTTACCCAGGCTTTTTTAGCTGCCTCAAGGTAGTCATGTTTTATGGCCCATTGGACCGTGGCCAGTGGGACACCTACATCAAAGTAGGGGGAGATGTCAGGGAGCAGCGTACCTATTTTGGCCAATTCATCGGTCTCGCACCCAGCATATGTGAACTTGTGAGTTACCTGAGACGACGTTCAGGGAGGAGCGGCAGTCGAGTACAAGCTTAGAGGTAGTGAATACACCAGCCAGTGACTTGACTGCCGCCTGACTGTCCGTGAATATGCGTATCATCACATCGCATACTTCATTTCGAATAAGCCACTTGGACGCTTGGAATATTGCCATTACTTCCGCACATCCACCAAGAAACTTATTTGTTTTGAAGTTGATGTTTTGTGTTTTGCTGGTTGTTGGTGCTGTTTTTTGTTATTATACAGAGATGAGCTCGAAGTGCGTTTAGCTAAGCATCTTCGCCTCTAACTACCTCGACTTCTGAGTCCCTAAATCAAGTAAACGAGTCCGATTCCAACCCAATAAGTTAGCGATTCCACCATGTCGCGGTGTTCTCTTCGCACACAAACTTGTAAATACGTGACTAAAGTGCACAGATCGAGGGGTCTGAAGTATGCAATTCTACAGTATTTTCGTTCAGATTTTTCACCGCAACTAAATTAAATTGCGTCACTGTAGATTTCATTAAAATTCAGGCTCGTAATAGACAAGCACACAAAAATCCAAAACGAAAACGAAAACGAAAGCAAAAACCATTCGAATTTCATATAAAATACAATCTTAATTTGGTTTTTGTTGTTTTCCTTTTCAAACAACTTAAAAGAACTCATTTTGCAATTCAATTAAAAATGCGGGCGAGCCATGAGACTGCGCTTTTTTCAAATTACAAAATACAACCGGCTACAACAACAGAAACACCAGCAACAACAAAATCAGCAACAGCAGCAGCGGCAGCAGCAGCGGCAGCAGCAGCGGCAGCGAAACACCAATTTACAACAACAACAACTGATAAAAGAGTTGCGCTTAGCTGAAGTGCACACATGGCTCACACCAATGAAGGCAAAAGCACGGCAGCACAGCAGCACAGGCCGCAGCAACAACAACGACGACGACCGCGGCAGCAAAACTGTTAAAATAAAGGATTTTACAAAATTTAATCACTTTTGTCTTGTATACAAGAAAATTGGAATTTAAGCACAAAAGCCAAACGCGTGCACAGAAACAGAGATACGCACAGATACGAACACTGCGGCAGGCAACACCGCCAGCACAGCAAGCAGCTCGGTGCAGGCAGCTGCACGCGGGCACAAGGCTAGCGTACGGAGGGACAGACGGGCGGCATGGTTTAGCAGCCAGCAGCGAGCAGTGGCAAGCGACAGACAGTGGCCAGAATTAGGCGGTCAAGTAGGCGGAGCAGATTGATGTGAAACTAAATTGGGATTTTATACAATTTCCTCTCCTTGGCCAACTGCGAGTACGGCTACAACAACAACAACAACAACAACAACAACAACAGCTGCAGTCTGATCGCGCACGCGGATTGGGGAGCTCTGCGAGTTCGTATAATGCAACTGGGATGTGGACTGGTCGGGAGCTGGTGCAGGAACTGGTGCAGGAACTGGTGCAGGAACTGGTGCAGGACTGGGACTGGAGCAAGGAGCGTCAAGAGACAAATCAGCAGGCAGCACACACGCTCCGCTTTGAAAGGCAATCAGCGTTATATTTTCCTTTGTTGCAGGCTCAGAGCTTTGATGGATTTCGCTATATTTCGGCACTAGCAGCCGCAAATCCGTGTCGGACGAGGACCCGCACACGCACGCACACACACTCCCAAACAAAGGCACTCACAGCGCCGCTCAGACAATGAAATGAAATGCAAAGCACTCGCACAAGATCACAGTCTAAATGGAACAAAAGGATGCGCGCATTGCGGATAATGTATTCCGAAAGTGCAGACAGGGAAAAAAGACCTAAACCGAAAAATGCCAATACAAAAAATTGGGCAAAAACGGCAAAAAAAGACGTTATTTTATTTTGATTTATGATTGAAATTTGTGGATTATGTGCAGCGGCATCTCCCAGCAGCCGTGAGTGGGGCAATGAAGTGAACGCGATGGCAGCAGCAGAGACCGAGCAGCACGCAACACCGACAACCGCTGAATTTAAATTTTGAATTGCGGCCAATTTGAGGCAATTTCGTATGAAAATATGTGCCCACCACACTGAAAGTTCGGAGGAGAAATGCGTAAGCAAACGAGAGCGAAGTTGAGGGAGTTGAGGTCTCCCAGGTCACCGCTCGCGTGATTAGAGCTGCGGTGACGAGTGGCAGGTCCGTATGTTCACATTTCGAGGGCCTCTCTTCAAGAAGGTTTCTTGTCTTCGTATGGAAAGAGGGCACATGAGCACGCCTAAGAAACGAGTGTCCAGGCAGGTTCGTATGCTCACATTTCGAGGGCCTCTGTTCAAGAAGGTTTCTTGTCTTCGTATGGAAAGAGGGCACATGACCATGTCTAAGAAACGAGTGTCCAGGCAGGTCCGTATGCTCACATTTCGAGGGCCTCTGTTCAAGAAGGTTTCTTGTCTTCGTATAGAAAGAGGGCACATGAGCACGCCTAAGAAACGAGTGTCCAGGCAGGTTCGTATGCTCACATTTCGAGGGCCTCTGTTCAAGAAGGTTTCTTGTCTTCGTATGGAAAGAGGGCACATGACCATGTCTAAGAAACGAGTGTCCAAGCAGGTCCGTATGCTCACATTTCGAGGGCCTCTGTTCAAGAAGGTTTCTTGTCTTCGTATAGAAAGAGGGCACATGAGCACGCCTAAGAAACGAGTGTCCAGGCAGGTTCGTATGCTCACATTTCGAGGGCCTCTGTTCAAGAAGGTTTCTTGTCTTCGTATGGAAAGAGGGCACATGACCATGTCTAAGAAACGAGTGTCCAGGCAGGTCCGTATGCTCACATTTCGAGGGCCTCTGTTCAAGAAGGTTTCTTGTCTTCGTATGGAAAGGGCACATGACCATGTCTAAGAAACGAGTGTCCAGGCAGGTCCGTATGCTCAGATTTGGAAGGTCTCTGTTCAAGAAGGTTTCTTGTCTTCGTATGGAAAGGGCACATGACCATGTCTAAGAAACGAGTGTCCAGGCAGGTCCGTATGCTCACATTTCGAGGGCCTCTGTTCAAGAAGGTTTCTTGTCTTCGTATGGAAAGGGCACATGACCATGTCTAAGAAACGAGTGTCCAGGCAGGTCCGTATGCTCAGATTTGGAAGGTCTCTGTTCAAGAAGGATTCTTGTCTTCGTATGGAAAGGGCACATGACCATGTCTAAGAAACGAGTGTCCAGGCAGGTCCGTATGCTCACATTTCGAGGGTCTCTGTTCAAGAAGGATTCTTGTCTTCGTATGGAAAGAGGGCACATGACCATGTCTAAGAAACGAGTGTCCAGGCAGGTCCGTATGCTCACATTTCGAGGGCCTCTGTTCAAGAAGGTTTCTTGTCTTCGTATGGAAAGGGCACATGACCATGTCTAAGAAACGAGTGTCCAGGCAGGTCCGTATGCTCAGATTTCGAAGGTCTCTGTTCAAGAAGGATTCTTGTCTTCGTATGGAAAGAGGGCACATGATCATGTCTAAGAAACGAGTGTCCAGGCAGGTCCGTATGCTCACATTTCGAGGGCCTCTGTTCAAGAAGGTTTCTTGTCTTCGTATGGAAAGAGGGCACATGACCATGTCTAAGAAACGAGTGTCCAGGCAGGTCCGTATGCTCACATTTCGAGGGCCTCTGTTCAAGAAGGTTTCTTGTCTTCGTATGGAAAGAGGGCACATGACCATGTCTAGGAAACTCTTCGATCCGATTCTGTAAAATTGAAGAGAGAGTAAAACATCACTTTACTTGGATCTTAGACATTACTTAAGCCATAGGATTACTGGATTACTTAGAAGACGCTATCTGGGAGAAGTGATCTGCTAAGTTCAGGTATGAGCGGCTTGACATTGCGGCCCTCTTTGAGTGTCTTAACACACTAAGCAAGCAACATATTCGCACAGGCAACTCGGTTGTTCACCAGAGACCCCAGGTGCTACTGCTCTGGATTTCTTTAGGATTAAAATGACACCTTTTCGTCTGTCGAATAGACAATAATTGAAGAGAGTAGAAGCGATACTCCTGGAAATCGAGGGAATGATTTTTCGTGTATGTTAAGTACACCAAGAGCAGTCTTATTTTCATCAGGTCACGTTGTCGCTTTTATGGCTCTTGAGAACTGAAAATCCCCCTTACGGCAGCGTTTGCAAACCCAGTTCCAAATGCAACTAGGCTGGGGAATCTTCTTCAAACTTTCTTTACATACGAGTACACAGAATAATGAATGCGCATACTTACTTGTCTTCTCCTGGTAGAACAAATCATCCGTATCCGTGAAGAACCATGTCTGCAAAAGAGAAAAGAACAATTATTATAGACAAACTGCACCTGAGCAGAAAAGATACTCTTAATGTATGGGTATGCAAAGCTTCGGAAGACGTTGCTCAACGCCTACGCGAACAAACATGAATGCGAACCCTAATTTTCCCGCACATTTATGCATGTGAGAACGAAATTTTTTACAAATTCATGGGAAATGATTTTCATTGCGAGTAAATTGAGAAACAAACCGAATCAAAAACCACAACAAAAACATAAGAAGCACAAAGAATTCGAAATTTTCTTACAAGAAGTGCCCAGAAGTCAAAGAAAAAGATTGAGGCAACCAGAATCAGATAAGAAGCTTCCCACACTAAAACTTGAAGGGCCGACGAATCGTCAGAATTCTCCCAAGTCGGAAAATTGAATGCTTCGCTGATTTCAAAACCAAAACCGAAACCGAAACCCAAACAAGAACACAAACACAAGCGAGGGAAGCAGCAGCCAAGCGGGCAGGAGACAGGCAGCAAGCAAATCGCTCGCAATTGTCTCAAGTAGCAAATATTTTGTTGAAGTGGTCGTAATTAAAATGCAGGCAGCAAGTGCAGAAGACCAAAAAAGTTAATTACTTAAAGCAAGCAGCCAGGCCCCAGAAGCAGAAGTGAGCCAGGCCCCAGCAGCAGTAGTGAGCCAGGCCCCAGAAGCAGAAGTGAGCCAGGCCCGCAGCACACACACGCAAACACGCACACAGCAAGCCGCCTAACAAGTGCAACTGGCGGCCTACCAACTGGACAGCGGCCACATTGATATGCAGGCGGGCGTCGGACCACCATCCACTTAGCGGCCGTCATGGGCCCATTAGGAAATGTGTCAAAAATCGTAGTGCTCTGAGGTATTTATCTACACGAATTTGTTCAACAGCTCAATTGATTGTGGCCGCTGCTGCCACTGCCACTGCCACTGCCACTGCCACTGCCATCGCTACCATCACCAACACCACCACCGCCACCACCACCACAATGGCTTCTGTTCTTACTGCGGCTGAGTAGGCGAGCGGAAAGTGCCAACGTGCGACATGCAGGTCTCATTTGGTATTCAGACAACGACCCAAATTGAGTTGCCTCACATTCGCCGCAGTTTTTCCTTTTGTGCAGCCGCTCGCACAACCCGAACACGCTCATTCGCTCTGCCGCTCTGCCGCCATGACTTTAATAACTTTTCTATGTCAATGCATGCGGAATCGCTCCATCGTTCCAACTTTTCTTGGCTCGTCATATTCCCTCGCTCCCCTGGCTCGGCTCTTGTATTCCTACGAGTGGTTTCGGTAGCAGGCCAGGCAACAACAGCGATTTGAGCCATCGTCGTTATTTCGAGTGTCAGAAAGTCATCTCCTACTGGCGCTGTCGCTGCCGCTGCCGCCGCCGCCGCCGCTTTTGTGTGTAACAAGCAGCAATTGCATGTTGCAATCTCTGCGCTCGGCTGTTGTTTGCAAATTCTTGTCTCATTTTTGTTGCTGACTTTGCTGCTGTGTTGCGGGGATTTTGCCCCAGAGGCTACAAACGTTAACACCGTGTTAAGTTAAGTAACAATTGCTGCCTCTGCCACTAGGCTCCATAAACTGCTGTTGCTGTTGCTGTTGCTGCCATAGCTACTGTGGCTGTTGTTGTTGTTGTTGTTGTTGTCGCTGCTGTTGCCGTTGCTGATATATTTGTTGACAAACAATTGAACATGAGGGTAAATTGAATTCAAATTACTTTAGCAAATTGAAGTTTATAACGAGTTGCAGCAACTTTCTGCAGCAACGCAAACTCTCCACAGTAGTTGTGTGACGAGGCAAGCGTATGTGTGTGCGTGTGTGTGTGCCCTCAGCTTTAATTAAAAGTGTTGGATGCAGGCAGTGTGGCGGGGGTACTGAGCAGAACTTATTTTTCAGGAAAGTGCAAGTGTGAATTTGTTGGGGTGGCGGAGAAAACTCGAAAGACCATTCTGGCAGGTATTGGCACATAGTAAAATACAATCAACTTAAAGGGATAGAGGGTTCCATTATTTCAGTTTCGTTCAAGCCGGTTAGATTTACCAGATGAGCTCCTCAAGAGCGCTTCGAAGGTGGTGATGTACTCAATTACAACTGGCGAGAATTTTAAGCTTTAGCGGCGAATCAATCAAGATTACCCGTAAATGAAACTCAAGTTAGGCTACTGGCAAAAGCTGATTAAAGGTGACATTTTAGGCTCTTCTCCACATACGTGCGAGAGTTCAGAAATTGTCAATGGATAGGTAGCAAAATATCCCAAAATAACATCTGCGGTCATTACGAGTACGTTCAGTTTTAAGAGAGGAATTTAAAAATCCCCCTTCCCGATTCTATGAAGAGTACGCTGCTCTTATTTAGGGATTCCATAGAATACATAGGATCACAAATATATACAAAAGCAAATATATATATAATATTTGCAGTACACGCAACAAAGTAGAAACCTACTCAGTTTGGGGATGAAACTGGAAACAGAACACACACAGTTCCTACTGGAATTGCGTTGAGAACCGAGTGCGAGTCTTTCGGCAGAAAGCCATGCTTTCTATTTGATCATTATCCTAAATCCATAACCGTCAAGGCTCTTTATTTGGATATACGAAATAAGAGCCACACCTGGAGTGTCAGATGTATTGCCTAGAGAAGTGTAACGTGATTCCTAGCGTGGTTTGCATATGGGTCATAGCTGCCCACTTGACATGCAAATGCAGACACACACACACACACACACACACACACTAAATTCGTGCAATATTTTCGCACAGTAAGCAAATCAATTATTGTGAATAAATCGCACTCATTTTGCTACTCTTTAAATGAGAAAGCGTGATTGAAACAATTTCAGCGAAGCAAACAGAAATCTCGAACAACAAACTTGTACATCGGAAACCAAACCTGTGTGCTCAACCCAATAGACCCCAAATATGCGCCACAAATTTAGTTATACGAACCGCAACGAATGCGGCAATAAATCATAAAACGAAGTCAACAACACGGGCGCAAGGATCAGTTGAACGCGCGGAGTGTAAATCATGGCCGAGCGTAATTGACTTCATCAGAGGTATCTGTATACGAGTCTGTGGAGGTAGTAGAAAAAAGGGGCCGGCAGCAACACCAAAAGCAACAACAACAATAACAACAACAACAACGACAACAACGTTAGCAATAATAACCACAGAAACAGTTAATATCGGTTCGAAAACAGTTAACGCGGGCCAATGCAGCTAATGCAGTACTGGCGGCAGCCGCCTGGCACAGAGCGGGGCGCACCGGCAGGCTCGGAGGCAGACAGACGAAGAGACGCTCAGACAGACATTATCAGCGGTAGATATCGCTTAGTGGCAGTGCTTGAAAACAACAACAACAATAACAGCAGCAGCAGCAACAAAAACAATAAGTTATGCTTTCGCATAGAAAATCGAATTTATCATACGGCATAGTTGGCGATTTTACGATCAGTTCGCTTCTCTATGCACACACACAAACACACAAACACACACACACACACACAAACACACACACACACAAACATATATAATATATAGCGAAATTTCGATATGTATGAGCAACACATGCACACGAGCAGCTTCAAATGCAACATATGCGGCGGGCAACACTTCGAGCGCTTTAAGCCAAATGCACCACAGCAGAGCGTGCCCGGCTGGCGAAGCAGTACACTGCAGCCCAGTGCTAGATAGTGTGCATTACAGTGATGTGCAGTGGTGTGCGGTGCAAAGGGAGCGATGCAGTTCACTCAATTGGAACGAAGCGATTTTGGTACAATTCGTTACGTTTTTGCAGCTCGGTGCAAATTCAATTATAAGCAATGCATGCATGCAGGCAGCAGACAGCAGGCAGGAGCAACAGCAACAGCAGCAAACGGCAAACGGCAAACAGCAACATTAGCGGGCAGACACAGAAACACCAACAGCTGCAGCTGTGCCTCTGCCTGTGCCGGAGTCTGGGCCTGTGGCTCATTCAGCGCCGTCAAACGTTTTTCAATGGCGTGACGTGTTTGCTGGCAACAAACAGTAACAGCAACAACGGCAACCAGCCGTGCAATCCGCCATCCCACTGCCCCGGCCAGAAACTACCAATAAATATGCGAGTAGATTCAATATTTTGTTGGCCAAAATTTGTTACCGCAACACAATGCAATTCAATGCAACCCACCCAAAAAGTACCGCGTATCATTGAACTCATTCGCTGCATGGCTGTCTTTTTAACGTTTGACTGCTTTCTGTTGCTGCTATTGTGGCTGGTCGTGTTGTTGTTGCACGTGGGGCGCGGTTTGACTTTGGCGCACGTACGCCTTGTGGCCAAATTCAGAATTCAGCTGCACTTATTCGCCAGCGGCGCTGCTGTGCTCAGTCAGCCGCTCAGTCGCTCGTGTTCGCCAGCCGAGCTGAGTGACTGACTGGTTGGTTGGTTGCCTGCCGCTTGTGTATTGCTGTCGGCCACATTTGCTAGGATATGTGACTGCCAAGCACTCGTGCGCACCTATTTCGTACCTTTGCCAGCTCAACATCGAAAAATGTCCATGGCAACCAAACTCGTGAATGCATGCGTACAAGCGATTTCGGCGGGGTTGTTGGTCGTTTGGACTGCAAGCGCCTTAAACCAAAGCAGACCGCAGCCCACCGCAGCTAAAATGTGGAGAAAGTGCGCGCTGTAATTTCTTTGGGCGCGGCCAGACCGCAATATGCGAGTCCACGAAGAGAAAGGATTTAGAAATTCACAATTTGCGAAAAATTCGCCTTTTATTTGTCTCTCTCTCTCTCTCTGCATCTCTCTCTCTCTCTGCATCTCTCTCTCTCTACATCTCTCTCTCTGCATCTCTCTCTCTCTGCATCTCTCTCTCTCTGCATCTCTCTCTCTGCATCTCTCTCTCTCTCTGCATCTCTCTCTCTACATCTCTCTCTCTGCATCTCTCTCTGCATCTCTCTCCCTCTCTCTGCATCTCTCTCTCTGCATATCTGTCTCTGCATCTCTCTCTCTCTGCATCTCTCTCTCTGCATCTCTGTCTCTCTGCATCTCTCTCTCTGCACCTCTCTCTTTGCATCTCTCTCTCTCTCTCTGCATCTCTCTCTCTGCATCTCTCTCTCTGCATATCTGTCGCTGCATCTCTCTCTCTCTCTGCATCTCTCTCTGCATCTCTGTCTCTCTGCATCTCTCTCTCTCTGCACCTCTCTCTCTGCATCTCTCTCTCTGCATCTCTCTCTCTCTGCATCTCTCTCTGCATCTTTCTCTGCATCTCTCTCTCTGCATCTCTCTCTCTCTGCACCTCTCCCTCTACATCTCTCTCTCTGCATCTCTCTCTCTGCATCTCTCACTCTCTCTGCATCTCTGTCTCTGCATCTCTATCTACCTCTCTCTCTCTCTGCATCTCTCTCTGCATCTCTCTCTCTGCATCTCTCTCTCTGCATCTCTCTCTCTGCATCTCTCTCTGCATCTCTCTCTCTGCATCTCTCTCTCTGCATCTCTCTCTACATCTCTCTCTCTCTCTGCATCTCTCTCTGCATCTCTTTCCGCATCTCTCTCTCTGCATCTCTTTCTCTCTGCACCTCTCTCTCTGCATCTCTCTCTCTGCATCTCCCTCTACATCCCTATCTGTTTGTCTCTGATTAACTTGCAGGCGAACAATGGGATTTCCTTTTAGCGAATTTTAAGACCCCTTAGAAAGGGCTTAAGTCGGAGCCACGAAAGACCAGCCTGACAGCCCATTGTAAGGCACTCAAACAAAAGGTACTTAAGCTACTTAAGCGTCAAACACACGTGTCTGACAGAAAAAAACCACCACCATAACCGAAACTACACAAAAAGGACTCGCACCTCAAGCGAAGCTACTTAAAAGGTAACTCCAGAAGTCCTTTCTGCGCGCAAACCACACAAAAGCGAGCAACTTCGCAACTAGAGCACAGGACTTTAGCGAATCCGGATGAATTGCATATTGAAAACGACCGGGGCAGAGGGGCAGCAACAAGGGGCGTCGGTTGGTGCAGCTACGCGCGTGTCTGGCAACTCCTGTTTAACACACATTTCACATCATTTTTCGTCACTCTACAGTAATGTATGCAAACATCCCGCAGCAGTTCGCTGCAAAAAATTATTGTACAAGTAATAATTCCTGTTGCTCCATCGGGTCTCCTATCACAGAACATCATCGCAAATTATGCATGCTTTCAATACGGTTTTGTCATCGTCCTCGTCCGCGTCGTCGGTGTCGTCATCTTTCTTCTTGAGTGTACTCGTACGCGAGCGTTGATGGAAACATCAAAAATGAACACGGTCGCCTGTCGGCACACAGTCACTGCCACAATTTGTGGTGCGGCACACGAGAAACAGCAACAGCAGCAGGAGCAACAACAGCAACAGGAGCAACAGCAGCAACAGCAGTTCCACAAAAAGCATGAATAATTCGTTAGACTAAAAAATTTAAGTGAGATATGAGCGAATGCCACAGTTAAAACGTTGTAAACCAATAAAAACAGTAGTCACTCTGCGAACAGGAACCGCAACCGCCGCAGAAGGACCGCGGCTCAAATGTAGTTGACTTGCAAAATTTATGCCGCATCAAGTTATACATGGAACTCCGGCATTTAAGTGTCCACATGGCACTCCCAGAAGAACTCAGTGATATTTAACGAAGAGGAATGAACAAGTAACCACACTTTAATCAGCATTAATAACCAGGACAATCAAACAATTAACATCTTCATCAACTAACTCCACATTTCTGTGTGCTCTGCTCTGCTCACAATTGGCTGGAGGGACTCATGCCACTTTCGCCTTCTAGGCATGAGGTGTGCAGATTCCCTTGTATTCATCTCTGTATCTGCGTACCTGGGCACAGACAGGGTATGAACGGGTCTTCTTCTATTTATACGTCCAAGTTCTGTGCGCAGACCTTCGCCGATGTTTTTCTTATCGCTTGCTGTATCATATGGTCCTCCAAACCTGGAGCTGTCTTCTCTTCCAGGCATTCAGTATTCAGTACATCGTTGGGTAGCATCTCCGCTGCCGCTTGTTCTGAGGTGGCCCCCAAACCGAATCTAATAATCCACCGCAGCTTCCGTCAACACCAGTGTCAATGGAATGGCTCGATACGCACCCAACCACCGCGATGATATACTTTTGCACCCACGTAAATTAATCTTGACAAGCTTCATCTAATTTTCTAACAATTTTCTTGATTGGCCTTGGTACTTTCTGACTCAGTGTTACGCTGGCAACGGGCCACAACCGAAGGCTGACAGGGAGCAACCCCGAGTTGGTCTCTGAAGCTCGATATTGTCAGCTGCAAATAAGCGTTCAGTTTATTTCAAGCTGTGTGTTTGGGTGAAGTTGTATGTGGCTGTGGGTGGGTGAGTGTCCCTATTCTCAGATGAACGCTGCCAGTGACTCAATTAAGTACGATGTCGCTGTTGTAGTCGATTGTTGTTGGCAGTTATGAACGCTTATTATTAATTCCGTCGGCTTTGCGCCTCATAAAATGGACAAAGAACCAGCGAGTTGCAAATTATTCGCGCTGATCGCCGTGCAGCGCGCGTCTCCATTCCATTAAAGCGGTCTCCCAGTAGCCTGAGTGCCTGCATGTGTGACGTGCTGCCCGTCGCTTGTGCGCGTCGCTTGTGCGCGTCGCTTATGTCATCATAACGCGCCCAATTAAAATTCAATTGAAAATGTAGAATATTGCGAAGCGCTGGGCTGTGCTGTACTGTGCTGTGCTGTAATGTGCTGTGCCCGCCTCCCCGTCTACCCGCATGTAAGACCGCGTGTCACCGCGCCGCCACTCGGCCACTCTGATGGGGGGAGGCTCGGACTTAACGCCCATTGTGATCGCTTCCCTCGCTCGTGTTTGACAACAATTGTGTTGGCATTTTAGTATGGTTGTTGTTGTTCTTATTGTTGTTGTAGTTTGTGGATGCTGCCGCTGAGCTGCTAATATTGTCCGTCATATTGTGCTGCAATTATGCACCGCGCGCGAATTTTAAACTTTCCAATTCAATTCAATTCGCTTTAATTCAATGCTGCAAATCGGCAGGAATTGCTTTCAAAAAATTCAATGCAATGCAATTGTTGCTGATTGGATTGTTGTTAGATTGCTGTGGAATTGTTATTGTTGTTGTTCGTTGCATTTGCGGTTGCTTTGTTATGTTACAATGGTCCGCTTGCGCTTGCATTCCAACTAAGCATTGCCAGCGACTGCGTTGGTTTGTTGACATTTGGGTGGACAAAATGTCAGACTAGAGAGTTCGCCTCACCTCACCTCAACTCCACTCCAGCACACCAAGCTCATGACCATGCCCAAGTACACACATCAGTGTATATATACGTGCGCGCTCGCCATGCTTACGAGAATTGCAAGTACTGTGTACGCGCCTCGCAACTCAAACGCAACGCTTGTGGCCGTCTTTGGTGGAAAGAATGCCTGCTTAATGCAGGCAGGCAGGCAGGCAGAAATGTAGCATTTGATTTGTGCTGCGCTGCATTTGCTCCGATTCTTCAATTGCACAGCCTCTCCGGGGACAATGCGACAACGACGACGATGTGCCCAGTGACGATGACGCATGCCTTAAAACAAAAGGGCAGTCGAGTAGGAAAAGGAGTCGCTGTGCTATTTTCGCTCGACAATATGCTTTTGTTTCACAACGAATGCACCACGCAGCCACACATAAATACACACACACACACACACACACCCCAGCATGCATGCACACTCACACAAAGCCACAAATTTAATGGCCAACATGTGGTATACGCAACCTAGCGAGCTGTACGCAATTCCGTTCGGAGTTTTCAATGCTATACTAGGTTTGGGTTTTTCCTTTTAAATTCCCTTAATGCAGTTAGGCAGATATCAGCCCAGGTCCTTAGTTTTTGAATTCTGTGCACGTGCTTCAAAGTTTGCTTCTCTCCAATGCTATGTATCCTGTCCAACACTGTACGAGTGCACACATGCAGGGGCGAACTTCACAATTATTTCTGAGAAACGACAACAAAGGTGAAAATGGTTGACTTCTTCGGAAGTCCATCATACTGGAGATATAAATCCAGTGCAGTGTGCAGTGTTTAGTTTGCATGAGGTCTACATCCCGGCCACTCCATAAGGACGATGCTCAGATTGCACAAATTTAGACTCCTTCAGCTCTTTACAGCAGTCACTCTCAAATCCCACACATTAGAAATTATTAAGGAGGGCATGGAATTAATGATTATTTATCCTGCCCACAAGCAGGCGTGGTAAGTATGTAATGCATATACTCGTGTCATGTCAATCTGTGGCCCAATTTGTATCTTCACATCGTTTAAGGTACTCGCATAACTTCACATAAACTTTACCTGCAACTTGACACAGAGTCAATAGCAACAATATTGGATAAAAGACACACCCACCTCCTAAATATACAGTTCTCAACGCCCACAGCTTCGGTTGTGTTGATGTAGCAGCGACAAGAGTTAGCAGCAGTTATGTTTGATTGCCACCAAACTGCTTGCATCATGTGTGCAGTGGATACATAATGCCACGCCCGCAATGCACACATACCCTTAAGCTAAGATTTTCCAAACAGCACCAGAGAAACGCGGTACACAATTGTCCGTAAGTCGTGGTGGTTGTTTGTTAAGAATTTGGTTATCGACAACCACGAGTTTTCTCGTGTTTCTGTGGTCAAAATTTCAGAAAAACATTTTTTGTTCAGTTTGAAAAGCTCCTTTCGAAGTCTTTGTATATGCGCCTCTTACACAAAACACTGGCAGTGCTTGCTTCCAAGGTCACGTGACACCCAGAGTGCTTTGCGCGGCTCTGCCTCCCTCCACTCTCCCTCTCTCTGTCTATGTGTGTGTAGCTACCGAGCCACAGTGCCGATTTGTGGCTGCTAAACAATGAATGCGTTATGCCGTCGCTAAGCCCCTGCAGGACACTGGTAACTGCATGTGAGCCTTTGTTGTCGGCTGGGCTTGTCCTTTATCTACTTCGCGGAATGCACTGCAGTTACGCAGAGTGTTCCAGCAGCTGGCAGCTTTATTTTGTGGCAAGAAGCACCCAACTCTTCTCTTTCAAGTATTGTTCTCTTTCAAGTATTAAAAACATTTTCTGTTGACTGTTGGCAGAGCGGGGCATCGTACGTGAATTTGAAGCAAATTCTGCCCAAACTGCATTTAATCATTCCTCTCAGGTAAAAATGCCTGAAATTTATATCGCTGTCAAAAGCGAGTTTTGCGCTTGTGTCAGTTCGGGTGTTTGGGAGTGTGTGCTGACGAGCACCCGCATGCCCGGCTGCGGATATTTCCGAAGTTTCGCCATGTTGTGCCTTCCTTTGCCTTTGCCTTTGCCTCGGCCTTTGCCTCTGCCTTTGCCTCTGCCACCACCCCTTTGCTTTGTTTAATGTATTTTTGTGTTTTGCTGACAACATTTTTTACGATCGCTTAATTCGTATTAAATTCGCATTAAGTGTTCGCATGACGGGCGGCGCTTTCTCTCTCCCCCGCTTGGCTCTCCTTCGTTTATGGTTTATAATATAAAAATTGTTAATGGCAATTAAAATGCATTTTCGGAAATTTATGAAATCATTTACAATTCCGCAAACGTCGTAAACGTGTAAATTATGTACAAACTCTCGTCTGCGCGTCTCTGCTCCACCCCGCCCGCTCTGCAACTCGATGGGCTGCTTTATTAACATTAAATTGATTTTTCCTTCTTTTCCGTTGAACGTGGCGCACATTTTGACTTTTTTATGGCCAATCACTCTCAAAAGCAGCTTACGAAGAGACGCCTTCAATTTAATCTTTTCACACCGCATCAGTGTGGCGGGCGGGCCAGCTGCCGAGAGTCTCGTTTGAAAATTATTCGAAATGCGGAGTGCGGATTGTATTTACACAGCATTAGCGAGCTAATTGCTAAGCTGGCTTATATCAGCGTCGAGGTCAAAGGGGTCAAAATGTACTTTGAAGCCAATACTCGGTTCAGGACGGAAGCCAGGTAGTGTGGAGTACATCAGCCCAGTGTGGGATTGTATTATTGGTTGCATTTTAAGAGCATTTGTCGCACTCACGTCTAAGTATCCCAATGCATCTGCATCATACCAGCAATCTCTGCGCGCACACAAAAGGGGACTCGACTGCACTTCAAAAATAGTCCCTGAGCTCTGGTATATATAATATTTGTTCTGTGCAGAACTAGACTAGAGTACCAAGGTAGGTAGGTAGGAGTGGCCGCCCAGTTTGCCAAAAGCACACTTGAGCACACATAATGGCCCATTGTGATACCACGGTGTGGCGCCGTTCAAGCACTGACTAAAAAGTTCCCTTACTTGGGATGGTGATAATCATAGCGCAAGGACAGCGCCTAGAGTACCAAACCAAGTCCGATTTTTTCAAATTTTCCCAGTCAGCGCAAGGACAGCGCCTAGAGTACCAAACCAAGTCCGATTTTTTCAAATTTTCCCCATATGGCTCCGACTGTTCCTGAACCAGTCCGTCTTCGACACACAAATTTTAATCACTTCCAACAAAAACAAAAATTATAACTTCAAGATCAAAAATTCAAACTCCCATTTCAAATCAAGCACAAGTGAAGAGGAGGTATTCTGGCATACTACTTGGGCATCTAAGAATTTGCTTCAAGTTCCTTTTCTGTCTTCGCAGTCCAGTTCGTTCGGTATAGGGAGATGCTGGTTTCCCGGCCTATCGTATCACTCAGACGAACTACTCAACGACACTAGGTTAGGTTAGGTTAAAGTGGCAGCCGGTCTAAGGATCAGCTCACTCAGACCACCCTGGGTCCATTGTGATACCACCGCGTAACAACGCACCTCCGATTCACTCGTCGAACCATTTCGAAGCCCTAATAAAGCGCAGGATTTGTTTGACCGTCGCGTAAGACAACGACACTAACTTCGACTGCGATTTCGACTGCGATTTCGACCGCAATTTCGACTACGATTTCGACTGCGATTTCGACTGCGATTTCGACTGCGATTTCGACTGCGATTTCGACTGCGATTTCGACAGCGAATTCGACTGCGATTTCGACTGCGTTTCCGACTGCGATTTCGACTGCGATTTCGACTGCGATTTCGACTGCGATTTCGACTGCGATTTCGACTGCGTTTTCGACTGCGATTTCGACTGCGATTTCGACTGCGATTTCGACTGCGATTTCGACTGCGAGTTCGACTGCGATTTCGACTGCGATTTCGACTGCGATTTCGAGTGCGATTTCAACTGCGATTGCGATTCTTGGCGGGATTTCTTTTTCAAATCTTCATGCCTTGCAGCAGACTTCTCGAGTGAGAAGTAGAGACTTTCTTATAGGGTTCTTTTTTTTCCTTACTTGTCCTATCATTCCTTATTTGGCTCTCAGTACTTTACTCCGTTCAGCGAGAAGGGCTTTCGGGTTTACTTTCCTGCTGTTTCTGGAGAAATCAATACACAAGTCAATTAAAAAATTAGAAATATCGTTGAAGAAAGAGGACTAAAAATTTCGTTTGACCTCATGGAATACTCCTCAGTAGAAAACGGTGGCTCAAAATACACTCTCTAGCAAAGTTTTAAGCAAATCTCTTCCCCATTATCCAAAGTAGCCAGTTAGGAATGGCAGGTGAATAGGTTAAATTATGTTGTGTGTTCTCCTGAAGAACTCCTGGAGGGCCAACACGGAATGCTGAATATTTATTTGTGTTACCTTTTCAATGTTTCGTAATTAAGTACATTTGCCCAACTTTATTCAAGAGTCCTTTTCAATCATTTAATCCTCTTATGCAGATGCGTACTCTCCATTTGAGTGACTTATTCCCTTTGGCAGCAATTAAGTTGCCTGTTTATCTCTTAAGCGTCCTTATAGGTGAATTGTTCGTACGCACACAGATGAAAGGGAACCGAACAGAATACCGAGCAGTAAAATTAAATGAAATCTTCCCGAAATATTGTTAAAGAAATATGAAAGCGAACAAATGCAATTTTGGTTACTTTCAGGAGAAGTTTATTATTAAACAATTTAAATTCAATTGTTGCGTTCTTCGCTTTGTCCTTCTTCGTTGTTTCCTTGCATGAAAATTGTCCTTTGTCGATGCACCCCTGAAACCCGCACTGCCACAGTGCAGTACCCAACAGGAAATTTCGGCATGCTTTGCTAGCGAATTGCGGATTGTGTGAAGAACAACATAACCAAGAATAGCAAAACGGAAAAAATTGTGCCAGGATGCATCTGACAGTAGGTAGGTAAGGTTGGCAGCCTTCCACGCAAAAGCACACTTAAGCACATATAATGGCTCATTGTGATAATTGTACTCATCTGACAGTAAGTCAACAGTGAAGAAGTATGGAAGAACATACTCGAAGTCTCGGTTGCAAAACATCGCAACGAACGAAGAGAGCTTCCAGCGGGATAGATCTAACAAAGCCTCACAGGTGAGCTGTGGCCCAAGGCAAATTGAGAAACGGACCCCAAATGCGCTGAGCCATGTTTAGAGTATATTCGAAAAACGTCAAAAGCAAGGGTGGCAGTACTTCAGACACTGTTAGTGTTCATGTATTTCAGGCTTACAATAGCAGTGGTACGAGTACGAATATTGATGCTCGGCATTCGACTTGTGGCAACACGTATTGCATTACCTGGTCATCTACAAGTATATGACCTTTCAGGCCTTGGTGGACACTCAAGCTGGATTTTTTGAAGATGAGAGACTCACGCAAACGCATATGAGAAAGGCTTTCTGCTTCATTTACGGGCTCTTTCAAACATCCAAAGGCACGACCACTCTCTTAAGAATGGTTCGAAAAGTTACTGAGAAATTTTCGTACACATATAACTGAACAAAACTGATGTGGGGGATGTGAGAACTCAAGCACCTATCAGGCCTTGGTGGACACTAAAGCAGGATTTTTGCGGTGGAGAATATGAGAGACTCACGCAAACGTATATGAGAAAGGCTTTCTGCTTCATTTACGCGACCACTCTGATAAGAATGGTTCGAAAAGTTAGTGAGAAATTTTCGTACACATACAACTGAACAAAACTGATGTGGGGGATGTGAGAACTCAAGCACATTCATGTAGTTACACTAGGGTATCATGGCTGAACGTATGGAACGTCCCAAAGACATCGCTTTCCATTGTGCATACGTTGCCTTTTCCTGTTGGGTGCTGGTGCTCCTGTGCAGCTGAGGCTGGCTGTGTGTGAGTGTGTTTAGCGTATGTGTGAGTGTGTTTTGTGTGCATAGTCTTGTAATCTTTTTTAAATGACAGAGAGCAATGAAAATGAAACCACCATGACATCAAGCTTAAACGGATTTCAAGCGGAATGAAGTACATGAAGCAACATATTGTCATATTAAAGCCCGCATCTATGCAGTACACACGCATGCATGGCTCCACATATGCATAGAGCACGTTCACACAACACCAGTACCAGGCGACACACACACACACACAAACACACACACATATATACATATACAGAGTCGGGAATGTTCTTACAAACCAACGCAAATAATACCGAAAGTAAGTGAGAAAATAAAATTTGCTTTACAAATGAAATTTACAAGAAAACAATAAAAGGACAAAATGCATTATCCTTGGCAAGCAGTTCAGCAGTAGCACACGAGCGAACAAGCACTTGTACGAACCACACAGGCGTACACCAGCACACACCCAGATGCAGATGCAGGCAAGCCTGGCATGTACTCGCAGAGACGCTGTTGTCAGAAGTGAATTTAACATAATATTTTTGGCTGATGGTGCCACTGCCACCTTATGGCGCATATATGAGTATAAATTACCACATGCAGCAGCATGTATATATTAATATATGTATATATATACATATGTGTGTGTGTGTGTGTGTGTGTGTGTGTGTTTGTTTGCCAAAGTGAGTGACTGTGCTGGCTGCAATCGTTTTGACCAACTCTGATCACTCCTGTTATTGTTATGATGGGTGCTGTTGATGTCGTTGTTGTTGTTGTTGTTGCTGTCATTGTTGTTGTTGTTGTTGCTGGTATTGTTGCTCTTGCTGCTGTTGTTGGTTTCGTTGTTGCTGTTATATTACAAATAATACAGTCGTTGTTGCCCCGGCAGCAATTCAACAGTAACTCGATAGCAACAAAGCGGCCAAACACCAACAGCTGCACAAATCCGTCCGGGCTCTTGAAGCAAATCGCTTATGCTGGATGCCACGTATTGTGGTTTTGGTGGCAAGTCACAATACTCGCCCAACAACAGCGCCAGTTTCAAGGAAGAACAAAAACAACCACAGAAGCACAAAAAAAAGTACACAAATAAAACAAAACACAGCAAACAACGTTGTGGCAAAAACAAAAGCTTCAGGACACAAACAAGTGAGCGAATGTTGTAAGCGCCTGAAAGAGCTGTTTAGAAGCTGTTAGCTGCTTTCCACACGGCAGCCGGAGCAGAGCAGAGCCAGCAACAACAACGCCGAACGGCAGCGAGCAGACAGGCACAAGTGTTAACTGCTGCGAGTACCATGTGGTGCGGTGTGTTGTGCCCCTTGCATTGTGTGTACCTGAGCCTTGGCCACAGCCAGAGTCTGTGCCCGGAGTTGTACGAGTACCTGCCAGCAAGCGTTTGTACCCACCCTGCCCTGAATTATGGCAGCTTCTGTTATTGTTGTTGCTACTGCTGCTGCTGCTGCTGCTGCTGCTGCTGCTGATGCTGATGCTGCTGATGCTGCCGTTGTGCTACTTGCTCACAGTTACTTAGTACTCCACTCTACTCCACTACACTCCACTCCACTCCACTCCACTTCAGTTCACTCGTGCAGCACTCCATTCCCCACTCCTCTAGCCAGCGATTATTGCTTTTTCATTAAAGACTTCACTTGCATTTCTGACGCCGCATTTCAGCGAAACTTTAACCTGCAACCAGTTACACACGCGTTACACTGGCACCTTCATGTTCACGTATACGAGAGCGCTCGTACGAGTAACTATTTAGCCAGGTTAGCGTACGCCAGTGGAAAAGGTAATTTGTTTACGAAACCGTTGGTGCAGTCCACTTGAATTATTATCCTCCACAATTTGGCACCGTAATAAAATGTTACATAACTCTTCCGGGGGGAGGGCGTGCAGGGGTACGAGCAATTCTGTTGAACAACTGCTGTCTGGCAGTGGGAGCAAATTGTAAATCAAATTCAGGGTATGAGCCACATGAGCAGCCGGGTTACCAGCGTGCAAATGTTTATCAACACTGAACCATTGCTGGTGCTTAATTAAAATGAACTACAAACAGAGAACAGTGCAACGGGAAAGCATTCTGTGCTTCTTTCCCGTGTAGCCCGTGTTGAACAAGGACCCTGACACCTCCGCCCATACTCATTGATGTATACTAAACAAACTAAAGAGATGATGAAGGATGAAGCAGTACACAGTTGCACTGAGCATAATCTTGAGGCAATTCACATGTCCCAGATCCGGCGCTGAGACATGCCAGAGAAAGCTCATTCATCGTTGGCGGAAAGAACTGGCTGCCTTACTGGAGTGTCAAACATCATTGCGTTTTGCTGCCGGCTTCGTGACTTTCAATTCGCAGCCACATAAAAGCAGGCGTAGTTCCTCAGATACATACTTGCTAGCATGGCCGCCAATTAGTCGCAGCCACCAAACTAAAGTTAACACTTTCACTTTCGCCGTAGCACCGCCACTGTGCATCCAACTGAATGGCAGCCACTTGAACTTGCGCCACGATTTTAATACGTCATAAACGAATAAATTATGCGTGTTTACACTGGCCATAAATTCCCTTTTGAATGCATTTTGATACCATTAAAGCGCATAATAGCGAGGAATAATGCGGCTGCCGTTTGTTCGGATATATTCAAATGCGTTTATAATGCCGAAACCGGCAGAGAACCTGCAGAGCCGACGGCCGGGCTGCGGAACTAGCTAAACGGCTGGCAAACGACAACAGCTCCAACAACCCAACAGCTCCAACAACCCAACAGCAACACAAACAACATTAAATGACCATAACGCAGACAAAGCAGCACAGCGCAACACCACACAAGCATTTGCTCCGGCGGTGTGCCGCTCCGATCCCAAATGTGAAGGGGCAAAAATGTGAAAATAAAACTACGATGACATAAAAATATTTTATGCTCATAATAATGACACCAACTTCATCATCGTTCCCATTCTCAGTCACAATCGCAGTCGCTGTCGATGTACCAGGCCCATTTTCATGCCCAATGCCACTGCCGTTGCTGGTGCCGGCATAGAATTTCAGGCTCATCCCTACCAGTGTGGTGGCTGTTGACGCTGCTGTCAGCGCTCTGCGTCGGCATTAAAATGTTTTCGGCCAATCTTTTATTCATACAGAACTTGGAAACTGTTTGCCAGTGTGGGGAGCTGTGGAGAACGGTGGCTGCCGCCTGCCGCACCACATCGAAAGTGTGAAATCGCCCAAGACGAACACAGGCATTTCTCGCCGACAACGGACCAAAATGAAACTAAATAAAGAACGCATAAAAAGAAGATATTATTGAAAACAGATGCGCATGAAATGAACACTAAATAAATTTAATAAACAGCCATCGTAAAAAAGAGGGGCGAACAGATATACCAAACACAACAACAACAACAACAACAACAATGTAAGAGGCCATCGAGAGGGAACAACCCTCTTCCAGTATTCTCGACCACGTCTTTCCACAATTTTCGATACTTTTCGGTCTTTGACATCAAACTGGAACCGACTCGAATCATCCATGGGTGAATAACTCAACACGTAAACCAAGTTCTGTTCCTCTGGAGCACTTTATAAGAAGACAAAAATTAGATCTTATCTTTATACGAGAATCAACATACCATCACAGAACATACAACTCCTTGGGTCGCAAAGCATACTAGTAACCAGAGAACACAGAGAAATAAAAGTCTTACTCGCTGCCAGCCTCCGTAGCCACGATCCGTAGACACGCCACGATTTTGAGTGGATTCTCCATGATTCTGAGTGGATTCAACACGATTCTGAGTGGATTTACCACGATTTTGAGTGGATTCACCACGATTCTGAGCGGATTCACCACGATTATGAGTGGATTTACCACGATTTTGAGTGGATTCACCACGATTCTGAGTGGATTCACCACGATTCTGAGTGGATTCACCACGATTCTGAGTGGATTCACCACGATTCTGAGTGGATTCACCACGATTTTGAGCGGATTCACCACGATTCTGAGTGGATTTACCACGATTCTGAGTGGATTCACCACGATTCTGAGTGGATTCACCACGATTCTGAGCGGATTCACCACGATTCTGAGTGGATTCACCACGATTCTGAGCGGATTCACCACGATTTTGAGTGGATTCGTGTACAACGTCCGTCTGCTTTATTTCGCAGCTTTGCCGTTTGACGTTTAAGTTTCTTCTCTCTGTGTTCTCTGCATGTGACTTCACTACCAACCAAAGACTCCGTTTACCAATGCGTTCGCAAAGAGCGTGGCGAATCGATGATGTCCCATTAGGCACACGACCAGTAATACTATATGACGGTATCCGGTGACTACCTTACAGCACTAGCGTCGGGAAGAACGTTTTCTTTGAAGTGTTGTTATAAACAAAATCGTCACATCCTGAAAACTGTCGATGAACATGTTGAGCTGCAAGTTGGGATTGCTTTATTGCGTCATTGTCCAGTTTTCAATGATTCTGTAAATCATCTCAACTTCTGATACTGTTGCCCCTTATCCGTCCAAGTACTTTGTACGGAAGTGTCTCAAGAAGTAGAAGTAACAATGATCGAGTCGTCGATACTCTCACATAAAGAATTGGGCTCAACTTTGGTTGCTCAGGTTCGAGAGGCAGCAGCCGTTCCGGTCTTTGTAGATTCGTTTCTTCTCTATATGCCAAGAAGACTCGAAGGGATGATGCGTTTCCATAGCTTACAGACATGTTTTATTACGAATAGAAAAAACACTTCTTACACAACCTTAATAGGGGCATCACAATAAATCTCTCCGGTCGCAGTGTATAACACCCTTAAATATATCTATCTGTCTATCTACACAACTTGAATTGAAGCTTTTCAGACACTCCCCGGATATTGCCTCTAGGTACGAGTCTCACAAGCTGTCATACGCTCTGGAGTAGAGAAAGAAATCTTTCGAAATTTCTAGGTAGTTCCAAAATCGACGATTTTCGAATTTTTGTATATTTTCCACAGACCCTGCTCTCATTGCTTTTGGTCCAGGTGGCATAGGGAATCCCGCGTTATAGCTCCCGACTCTGGAAGTTACGAATACGGTAGCTTTTGGTGAGCGTGTGCTTATTATTTACTATCTCTCTTTCATCATCAACACTTCAGTACCCCAAAAAGGATCTTGAACTACAGTAAATTTAGCCTCAATACCACGACTGTGACGCTCCATTTGCAACCCTAGTATAATCTTCTATAAGCTTCTGGAGTATTTCAAATTTGTTTGCATCCTTCTCATCTCTTGAGTGTCTCATTTCCAGGTCATTTCATTTCCTAGTTGGCGATATCGCTCTCAGTCATGTCATTGTCACCAAAGAAGCAAGAAAATATTGCTAAATTTTGAGTTCGTAGCATTTTTCTGGATTTTGTGGTGGCTTTCACTTCCTCCACGCTCAGCTGGTCACATCTTCGCTCAAGATGAATTAAATACACAAATACTCGTATCTGGCTGCAACCCCCTCCTACACGTGTACCGCGGTAATCATTGTTCTCCACCCGAGCGGAAAACAGAACTCTGCCTACCCGAAAAGTTCATTAATTGACCGCAGAGACCTCAGATTAAGCATTCAAAAGCGACTGCGAACAATACGCGATTTCCTTGTGGGCGCAAACTCACACTCTCTCCTACACTCACGCTCACACTCTCGCTCACCAAATTGCATGATTATGATTTTATTTAAGGAAATATTTAAATCAATTATGCGTCAAGTGGCTTTTCAGCAGCCAACACCTTTTAGCAATTAACGCAAATTGATACAACAACACATCGTAATTATCAACAGCAGCAGAAGCAGCACAATTAACTACGCTAACAACAACAAACGTTGAAAAGAAGCAAAAACGCTGCGAGCTATTGAGGCACACACGCTCCCGGAGCACACTGAAACTGAAAAGCGCACACACACCTGCACACACCCGGACAAGCAGTCAGCCAAATAGGCACGCACATTCTCAGCGAACGACGACGCGACTCCTCAGCTGCTCTACTAGCGCCCTGCCACCACACCACACAAAATGCCGGCCGAACGCCCAAGCGGCAGAGAGACCCTTCCTTATAATTAAATATTAGTTCGGTTGTGGCTTCTGATTTCTGTGGTTGCGCCAGAAAGGCAGCAAGCAGTCAGCAACAACAACAACAACAACAACAACAACAACAACAACATTAACAACAGAACCACACAAAAACAAAGCCTGAATGACCTCTCAGTCTCGAGGAATGTACGCGTATGCGAAACACCTTCCGCACGGCGGCGTGAATGTGGCAACACCGTTTCGGCTGTTGATGAGTTCATTTCGATTGAAGTTGGCTACTGCGGATCTGAAAGTGTATAATTATTTAAGTGCGATTACGCTTGCGTTCGGGATCGTTTCAAAAGTAAACAAATACGACTGATCCGCCCCCAGTTACAGCAACAGAGCAACAGAGAGTGCCTCAAACTGACAGCTGGCTCAGTTGCCGCAAACGATTCTTTTGAGAGACTGTGCCTGGGCCCATAACTCACAACAGATCAGGGCAAAATTCTTCCAAATGTTGCTGCCTTTGCCACATCAGAGCAGCATATCTACAGCACTATGGCAATCCTACAGCACTGCAGTGGCCCTTGATTCGCCACTTCCAAGTGTCTGTGCGGCCCACGCTCTCCCAGATGTTCTGCCAGTTGCGCGGCAGACACTTTGTTTGGCCTTTGACTACTTGAGGAATTTATCAAACTAAAGCACAGATTTCCCAGCTTACGACATAATATGCAGCACGGCATTTGCGGCGTGTCTGAGTGCGTGTGCGTGTGTTAGTGAGCGCAAGGACAAAAGTTGCTCTGCGTTAAATATACGAGCGCACATAAAGACGCCCAGCGTCCGTAGAATTCCTGCTTGCCATAAATTTTTTTCTGATTTGGGAGTTGTGCCGGCTTAAATGGCTCCGCTTCCACTGTCGAACCAATGTAATTATGGTAACGCGCACACACTCACACGCACACGGATACAGCCACACGCTGTACAGCTCGTTTGCCGCACCAGGCTCAGCGAATAGCATTGACAGGACCATTGGCCGAGAGCGCTACAGCCTCGCCGCCACTCAACATTGTTGTCACATTAAGCCCGGCTTTATACCCATATTTATGAACTGACAGACAAGCAAAATGCCATTCATTTCGCAGTTAACACCGCACGCATACGAATTGTGCCCAGCTCTCCTGGACTGGATGCGTGGCGATGATAAAAATACCCGCTTGCAACGCACACAAAAGGGCTGTCAACTCTTTATTGTATTCCCATGTACGAGAGCACTCGCCTGTGCCTATGTTGCTGTGTGTGTGTGAGAGTTTGTGTGCGAGTGTGTGTGTGTGTGTATGTGTGCGTGTGTGTGCCACAATCATGAAGTAGAATTTGATGACGACAATTCACCTACATACAAAATCCTCCTCGCTTTCCCAGTTGTGAACCTCATCAGACCCTCTGACAAACGGGCACAGAGACTCCTCGTCCTCGCTTGGCATTGGGTTGTTGCCTTGTAAGCCACAAGCTCTGTTTAAAGCCAGTTGGTAATGCTGTGCCAAGCCACATATGACCACATAGCGTAATAAACCTCCCTACTCGCAGCTTAGTTTGCCTGTATGTTAGTCGGGAACTCAGAGAGTCTCGCTCAGAGTCAAAGGTCTGGCTTGTTAGTGCTCGTACTCAGTGTCCTGAATCTTCCGTTTGTACACATAAATAACTGTGGTATGGGGGAGCTAAATAAGTGAACGGATGCCTGCAGTATAACCATGGCTATTTCTTTTCCTTTCCCAGGGAGTACGTGTGAAGGCGACAGATTCTCTTGACTTGGAACACTTCACTTATTCTGCTTTTGCATTTTTTCTTTATTTAACTCTACCTCTTTATATTGCCTCCCTTACCCTCCTCTCTTTCTACCTGCCCTTCAGTTTTGCTCCCTTCTTTCAACAAATTGTTGTTTTTATCACTTTTATTATAAATTAATTATTAAAATAACTCGATACTCGAATATTCGAATGCTCAACTGATATAATAATTAACATCATTAAGGAACAGTTGGCACTCATACTCTCTGAGTGGTGGCCATTCCTGGTTGAAGGTGAAATCCTCGAACTTGGCAGTATGCGCAAATCTGACGCAGAACTCGCATTGAGTCCAGTTATAATTCCTTGGAAGACTGAACCTTACTAAAAACAGCTGTTTGCACAGTTGGGCGTCTGTAAACCAATTGATCCGGGAACGCGTCCTCTGCTGGCACAATATTCGCCTGTCATTTCAAGTCATTCCATGAAGTGATCCGAGAGTGGTGCGCGTAGGTACTGGACACTGACATGGCAATGGTGGTCTGCATATCTGGTTGCCTACTACGAGTACAGCACCCACGCCCACAATTCATCTCTGCAAACATCCGTGCGGATATAGTGCGGATATGTGGGCACAGCAAATGCACAGAGATAATTGTAGCCAGCATTGGACGCAAGCAGACCCCACTTGCTTAGATGTTAGAAATGGGCGAACAGGACGAAATTGCGAAATGAATTGCAGGACAGTGCTGCCTAAGTGGGGGGCATTCACTCAAGTTTTGTGAGCAGAGTCCCGACTGCTTCGCAAACACATGCTCACAGGCAGACGTGCACATGGAAGTGCAGCAAACTAAGCGCCATTTCCAATGCGTGGACACGATCTAAACTGCTTTCCTTGCCAGCAACTCCTGAGCCCACTCCGCAGGGTGCTACAACTGAGCATATTCGTGGAGCAGGCCTTCAAAGCATGGAAGCACAAGCTGCCCAAATCCTGCTGCTAACCCGCACATACTCTGGCATAATTTCTGAATGTGCATGTGTGTGATTGTGTGTGTGTGTTGCAGCATGTCATCAAAGTGGTTTTTATACCAATGGCATTAATGGGGAAATGTAGCGAATAGTAATGAGAGGCAGTAAAGTGAAAATGGTAGCGAACTTTAACAGCGAACCTACTGTTGCAAGAACGAATTTGTGACGTGCTACGCCTTGGTATGTCATGGCTAGGCGAGTACTCAATCAAGCCGCAGATCGGGGAAAAGTTACCAGCAGCGCATCAGGCGGAGCAGAATAACATCAGGCATGTCGCTATGCCGTTTTGTGGAGGGGGATGCGGGGAGCGGCTGGAGAATGGCCACTTGAGGACTGATGGCATGTATGACCGTACCGTATAGTACGAGATCCTAGATTTAATGGCGAATTTAACACTCGAAGAATGCTAATTTGTGGAATGCATTTGTGGCGTATCGAATATGGCCACTGGAGCAACCACTGCCAAGCTGCTGCCTTTAATTGGCCAGTTTCCGTTGAACTGCTAAATAAAGCGCTGGTAAGGAACTTTAACAATGCGGCAAAACATCAGGCAGCATGGCGAAACATAACACACACACACACACACACACGCACACACACACACACACACACACACACACACCCATACCCACAGCAACAAGCGCAACACAGCACGAGCACAGCCAACCACCGTGGAATGCAAGTGTTCGGGTAGATGGGGTCGCTTGCATATCAGGCACATTGCCAGACATGGCGAAGACATGATGGCGCGCCAGTGCCGCAAGCAGGAGGGTAATTAACCCGCTGCGGGGAGGTACTCGTAAGGCTCAACAAGTGCTGAAGTAAGCAATCACCCGGCCAGTTCCTCCGAGGGCGGCCAGTCTGCAAGCGGGAAGGATAGGACAACATTTTTGAAAAATAGAAGTCTTTAAACTGCATTCGATTCGCCTACAACTGCTCTGCTTCCACCACTGGCAACAAAATTCGTATGGAACTTCTCGTACAATAACCAAATTTAGCGACGTCTGGAAACCTGACCAAATGGGGGCGAATCTCTTTGTCGATTTAATGTGTTTCAATTCTTGCCGAACATATGTGGCCGCACTCTCACCGTTAAGTGGGCAGGGATTTGAGGTTTGTAGGAGATTCTTTAGAGGTTATTCTCTAATTTTCACCATACACCCAAAGAAAGTGATAGTTTACTTTAGATCAACAATCGAATATGGCGATTTTCTCCAACGATTTTGTTCATATCAACAAAGAAAACGTTCTTCCCGACGCTGTGTAAGCTTTCGAGTAGTGCTGTAGGGTAGTCACCGGATACCGTCATATAGTATTACTGGTCATGTGCCTAATGGAGCATCATTGATTCTCCACGCTCTTTGCGAACGTGAAGTCACATACACATAGAACAGAAAGTAAAGAAACCTAAACGTCAAACGGCAAAGCAGCGAAATATAGCAGACGGACGTTGTACACGAATCCACTCAAAATCGTGGTGAATCCACTCAGAATCGTGGTGAATCCACTCAAAATCGTGGTGAATCCACTCAGAATCATGGCAAATCCACTCAAAATCGTGGTGAATCCACTCAGAATCGTGGTGAATCCACTCAGAATCGTGGTGAATCCACTCAAAATCGTGGTGAATCCACTCAGAATCGTGGTGAATCCACTCAGAATCGTGGTGAATCAACTCAGAATCGTGGTGAATCCACTCAAAATCGTGGTGAATCTACGCATAATCGTGGTGAATCCACTCAAAATCGTGGTGAATCCACTCAGAATCATGGGAAATCCACTCAAAATCATGGTGAATCCACTCCAAATCGTGGTGAATCTACTCAGAATCGTGGTGAATCCACTCAAAATCGTGGTGAATCCACGCAGAATCGTGGTGAATCCACTCAAAATCGTGGTGAATCCACTCAGAATCGTGGTGTGTCCGCTACGGATGCTGGCAGCGAAAAAGAATCTGCTTTCTCTGTGTTTTCTGGCGAAAACGAGTTTTTTTTCTCTGTGTTCTCTGCCTGTTCCCTACATAAGTTCACCACGCTTAACTCCACGGCGCCTTGGCATAAGCTCGCTGGATAGACGCGAGGTCTTCTTTTCAATTTAAATAAGTGTAAAAATCTCCTTTTTGTTAGTAAATTTGAATTTGCATCTGAGAAGATTCTGATGCTCGAGGACTTTCCTTTCTCTGTGTTCTCTGGCGAAAAAGACTTTCCTTTCTCTGTGTTCTCTGGCGAAAAAGACTTTTCTTTCTCTGTGTTCTCTGGCGAAAAAGACTTTCCTTTCTCTGTGTTCTCTGGTCACATGCACACTGTATTGAATTTTGTTCACAACAACTTTAAAATCTCACCTCATTTGGAGTACGACATCCTAAATTCAGTCGCATCTGTAAGTTTCGTTTCCTAAAAAAACTCAAAAATTTAGAGAGCAAATTGTAGCAGACCCACAATAGGAAGATTGGGGACAGCGCGGCCAAAAGGCAGTGGTGACCCCCACCAATTGGCAGTTAATTGCTGCGCGACCTCAAACACAGAATATTGAAAACGCTGTGACAAATGGCAGCCAACAGCAGTGTTCCCCAATGCCAGCGTTTGTGTCACTGGCTGCCGTTTAAGCAGCTTATGCGACCGATCAAATGAGACCACTTTTTCAAGTTGCCGCTATCAGTAGCACAAAGCGAGACAGCGTTTCAGCGTTGGAGCATTGCAGCGTTGAACAAACGGCCATACCATTAACAATTTATTCAATTTACTCCAAGTCATTGCATTTGTTGCTTAAAAAACAATAAATCCAACGGACAAAAAACACAACAACCCGACTGGGAAAGAGAAAAAGTTCATTAGAAGCATTTCAAATGGCTGAGCGAGCTGCAGCGCCGCAGCCCCCCATACGCCAACCAGCCGAACAATGTGATTTATTACAACTGCCCACGCTGACATTTGACATAAAATTTACTCAAAAGACAACTTGCAACAAATAAATATTGTCAATGAGATGGTCGGATGGATGGAGCGACTTGCCAGACAACAACACTGCTGGAGGAACCGAGAAAAGCGGCACAGACGGACGGCGGCTTGTGGAGACAGTCGAGAGCTTTTCACGTTTGCCGAGTTTTCCCTATTTTTGTCACAAGCGCGCTCAACACGAAAAATCGCAACGAACACATTCGCACACACACGAGCAGAGTGCGGCGCAGCCAGAGACATTTGGAAATTTATTCATCAATTCAATCGATCAATGTTCGAGTAACTGAAGCAACACAGCAACAACAACAGCAACAGCATTAACTTCTACAACAACAACAACAACAACAACAACAACAACAACGGCAGCAGCAGCACAGGAACAGCCGCCGTGGCATTATAGCCAAAGAGGCAGCAATCCGACTGGGAATGCGAATGCGAATGCGAATGCGAATACAAATAAAACGTCAACAAATTTTATACAATTCCTCAACAGTTGACGGACTGACTGACAAGATAAATAGTTGTAGGTGAATTGTCGTCATTGTTTTATTGTGCAGAGCGCTGCTATGCCAACGGAACGGATTGCAGCCCCTCGGCACCTCCGCCAATCTTTTAAACGATTGCTCCGAAATAGCGCATAAAATAAACTCGAATGTTTGTCATCGCAGCCGATCGCAATTCAACAAATGAGCTTTTCAAACGTTAATTTATGCTCACTTCTGGCTGTGGAGAAGTCGAAGCCAGCTGCAACAGCTCCAACAGCCCACTAGGCTTCAGGACATTGTTTCATAAATGGCCAACTGGCTCGCGCCGTATTCGTAGTGGCAGGGAGAGGCGTCCCGGTTGGGCCGCCAGCCCTGCTCCACTCTCTTTTTAAGTGAATGCAAATTTATGACACAGCCAAGTTAAAATGGCCTAAACTGCCGACGCGGCACACAAGCCACCAGCCACCAGTCACAAGCCAACTGCTGCAGCCCAGTCAGGCCACAAAAGTCGACAAATGCTGCCTGCCCAGCTGCACAGGCGCGCAATAAATCCACAAACTGCCAACTACCAAAGTTATTAATCGCTTAACTACGACTGCAAATCGCTGCAACCGCACTCCACAGCGCAACATTCAAGGAAACAACAACAACAACAACAAGAAAGTATAAGCATATGGAAAAATTACAAACAACTAGAAATATATATATATATATATATATATATATATACATATATATATATAGTTGTATGTATATATATATATAGATATGTATATATGTAATACATACTATGTATATATATATATACATATATATACTCCTTTAAATACTTGCACAGCAACAAATAAAATCACAGCAAAATTGAAAATGGCAAAATATGAAACGGCAAAGAAGCTAAAATAATGTGAAATCAATTGTTCGGGCACGGTTTGCAGGAGCCGCCTCACAGCTCAGCCCGTTTGGGGAGAGCTCTGCTTCCTAACAATTACAGAGCGCATGTGCAGGCCGGTCAAGTAGGCAGGCCACGAGACCGACCCATTTGCGGGCACTGCACTGGACGCCAGCGCGGCCCGCTTAACATGCCGCGGACGTGCATTTTCCCTCTAACAAGATCGCTGGCCAGATACCTCGGCACAGGCGGCCACCGATGTAAACAAACAAACTAACTAACACACTCGCACACTCACTCGCACACATACACGTACATGTATGTAGGCATGTGAGCTTCTACGTCCATGGGGCCGGAGCCCTTCTCTTTTATTTGCTGCTTCAGTTGCTTTTATAGTTCTTATTGTGGCTTTTGTTGCTATTGTTATGCGTGTTGTTGTTGTTATGCTTGTTGTTGTTGTTGTTGTTATGATTGTTGTTGTTGTTGTTGTGGCTATTGTTTTTGTTGCTATTCTGCTGTCGGTTTTTGCGAAACTAATGGAAATGCATGGCGTACGCTTGAGTGATTTTCCGAAAGGCGTTTTCAACAGGCCAACGAGGCACTTTCCAAGCACACCAATTGGCAGAGTGCTGCCAGCATGTTAATAACGTGGCTAGCGTTGCCAGCTACTTCCGCTTCTGTAAACATTTCCATTTCTTTTCGCTCATTTTATCTTGCTTTCCCTCCAACTTCAAAGTCCGCATACGGAGCCAACTCTGGCTTGGAAAAATGTGTTTTTGCTAATTCTAAAAATAATTCGTAAATGGAAAGTTTGCGATTTATTTCAATCAGGTAGCACGGACGTTTTGCCGCCTGACCATCAGTCTCATGTTCTCGCTGGCGTTTAACCGGTCCGGCTCCGGGACGGAGATGGACCCTAATGCAATTCACTCATAACAAATTACAAAGCAAAAAGGGGCAAATTGCTCTAACACGGGAAAAGGAAAACTCGAAGACATTTCCCAACTCAAATGCGTAGGAAAAAAAATCGCAATAAAGGCAGAAATGTCACAAATACCAGCAGAACAATAACACCAACAACAATGACCATAATTGTGGCTCATTATTCGCGCCATTAAATTGTTTCTTTTTTACATTCATTGAACATGACGCAGGAGCGAACGGAATTAAAATTCAAATGGCATTTCCTTGAAATTGTCAAAGGCCACTTTCTAATTGGGAACAGAACCGACAAAATTTGCTGTACAGAAAGCAAATGAAATCACCAAAAAAAATCCTAAAGCACACAAACACACACACACACCAACACACAGGAGTGCCGTCGAGAATGACCAAGCTACGAGAGTGAGAAAAACTCTCAGTCCGCCGCGTGAAGGAATACCTTAACTGAATGTACCACGGGGGCTCACGGGATCGAAGCAAAGGTGGTTTTAGTTGGGTTAGAGTTCTACACCTCGCCATGATGCCTTCAAACTAAAAAAAAAAGGAAAATCACACACACAAAAGAACAGTTTGAAAAACCATTTAAAAGAAAAGCAGCCAAGACTCCCCTGCAGTGACAAGAGCTTTAACAGCGTCGATAATACACCCGAAGCCTTTGATTGGCACATCAACTGCGAATATCGTCATGCCACTCCTCTCACGTGCGAACGCTGTTTCGAACGTCCTGTACTCGTACCCACATGAGGCTCTTTGGCCCGGAAAACAGACCCCCACAAACAGACACCACAAACAGACCCCCACAAACAGACCCTCACAAACAGACCCTCACAAACAGACACCCACAAATAGACCCCCACAAACAGACACCCACAAACAGACACCCACAAACAGACCCCCACAAACAGACACCCACAAACAGACACCCACAAACAGACACCCACAAACAGGCACCCACAAACAGACCCCCACAAACAGACCCCACAAACAGACCCCCACAAGCAGACCCCCACAAACAGACCCTCACAAACAGACCCTCACAAACAGACCCTCACAAACAGACCCTCACAAACAGACCCTCACAAACAGACCCTCACAAACAGACACCCACAAGCAGACCCCCACAAACAGACCCTCACAAACAGACCCTCACAAACAGAACCCCACAAACAGACCCCCACAAACAGACACCCACAAACAGACACCCACAAACAGACCCTCACAAACAGACCCTCACAAACAGACCCTCACAAACAGACCCTCACAAACAGACCCTCACAAACAGACACCCACAAGCAGACCCCCACAAACAGACCCTCACAAACAGACCCTCACAAACAGAACCCCACAAACAGACCCCCACAAACAGACACCCACAAACAGACACCCACAAACAGACCCCCACAAACAGACCCTCACAAACAGACCCTCACAAACAGAACCCCACAAACAGACACCACAAACAGACACCCACAAACAGACACCCACAAACAGACACCCACAAATAGACCCCCACAAACAGACACCCACAAACAGACACCCACAAACAGACCCCCACAAACAGACACCCACAAACAGACACCCACAAACAGACACCCACAAACAGGCACCCACAAACAGACCCCCACAAACAGACCCCACAAACAGACCCCCACAAGCAGACCCCCACAAACAGACCCTCACAAACAGACCCTCACAAACAGACCCTCACAAACAGACCCTCACAAACAGACCCCACAAACAGACCCCCACAAACAGACACCCACAAACAGACACCCACTAACAGACCCCCACAAACAGACCCCCACAAACAGACCCCCACAAACAGACCCCCACAAACAGGCACCCACAAACAGACACCCACAAACAGACCCCACAAACAGACCCCCACAAGCAGACCCCCACAAACAGACCCTCACAAACAGACCCTCACAAACAGACCCTCACAAACAGACCCTCACAAACAGACCCTCACAAACAGACCCTCACAAACAGACACCCACAAACAGACCCCCACAAACAGACACCCACAAACAGACCCCCACAAACAGACACCCACAAACAGACCCCCACAAACAGACCCCCACAAACAGACCCCCACAAACAGACCCTCGGATAAACTTGCGTGACTTAGTCAACATGTCGAACAAATTCACGGAGTTCTCGCTAGTCTGTAAAGCCTCAAAATTGTACATAGTGTGGGGTGTACTCGTATACACGGTTATAGAAACTTAAACCAGTCAACTCCAGTGGACAAGAACCCACTCGCGGCCATTAAAGCAAAGGCGGTCTTCTCGTATGCTGTTGAATATGTCATCAGTTTATCAACGGATCTTCAGTATGGTTCGATTGTGTGTGCTGAACTGAACGGTTGAGCACATTAAAATGAACCGATTCCCCCATCTACACATTCATGTCAGTGGGCCGAATCGATCGGTTGAGCTCCAATGGCCGCTCGTATACCGCTATGAGGCAGATCACCACGGACCGCGACACTGAGACTGGCTTGGCTGTAACGTTAATTCCCTCCAGCTCCGATTTACTCGTACCTATTTGGATCGCAGCTGATATTAGCATAGCATATCACGGGACGCTTTAAGCACCTGGTGCGGCTACTACCCTGGATGCCCGTTGTGGCTGACACTGTCGAAGGGAAGCAGTTTGTTGGCGAACTTGCTTTCACAGAGCTTTGGGCAGTCGGTAGACGAAAATTCGCACCACATTGTCGAAGGGGGGTACCGGGTTCGTACTGATGGAATAATCAAAATCAATTTCCTCAAGAAAACACATTTGGTCGACAATCATCAAATTACCACAGACAAAACTGCGCCAATTCGCACAGTCACAGTCGCAGTCATATTCGCACGGCAACCATGCGCCGTCCAAACAATCAATTATAATTCGCTACACCAACAATGACGACAACAACAGCAACAGTTGCCGCAACAAGAGCAACAATTGCAACAAATTGATTTCAATTGAAATGAAACTACATTTTTCAGTTCAAATCAATTGGCGATGGAGTGATACTCGTATTCCTCAAATTGAATGGATGCATTCAATAAAGAGCAGACGGCAATAATTTCGTTATTGTTGTCGAAGCTGAAGTTGGAGTTGTTATAGTGTTAACCGCAAACCTAACAAGATGCCATATAACCAGGAAAGCACTGATGAACTGACTCGCAAGCTAACATATTTTCTCCTGTCGCTGGATGTGGTAAAGTGCCAAAGCGCGCGCAGACAGACCGAAGACCCGACCACATTGGGCTCAAATAATTGACAGCTTGCACAATTTTTCCTCAACGCCATGTGTGTCTCTGTGTGGCTGTGTGTGTGTGTGTGTGTGTTTGTGTGTGACTATGTTAGTGAGTGATTTAACATTGATAACAAGTGTAAGCACCTCCTGCCCGCCTGGCTGGCTGCTCACATTGCTACTTTTATAGGCAGCCGGGCATTATAATTCAAACTTGTTATAAATTACGAGTAGAAAAGAAATTCTGCTGCCAGCCAACAAGGATCACACACCTCAGCTGGGTGGAGGGGCATGTGGCCGAACAGGGGACTAGATAGATCAGCACTAGGTGCTGGTGTCGTGGTTTCGATTTGTTCACGGCGCATTGAAGAGGCGATTTACAGCAACGGCAACAGCAGCAGCTGCAGCAGCAAATTATCTGCTCCCAATAAGAGAAGTCAGCTCCAATGTGCTCGTAATTCTTGACTCAGCATTTCTAATTCGTTTTCCTTTTTTGCGATTTGCAGTGCATCCGCGGGCCCATTGCGAACATGCCGCAATTTATAGACAAACGTTTACTTTTCCATTCGCATCGGCTCACTTCTGCTTCGCTCCGCTACCCTCCCCCCCCCCCAGCACAGCTCCACTCAGCGCAGCTCAGCTCCATTTCCAACTGTCAATCGATTTTCATGCGCTTATAAGGCAAAAGCCGTTGGAGCTGCCGGTGCGCACGTCTACGTTTATGGATGCGTAATTTGAAATTGTTTTCGTTTCATTTCGCTCCGTTTTGTTCAATTGATTATTGTTTACTCAACATGGCCTGGTTGCGTTTGGCGAATGTTGGCAAATATTTCAGCGCTGTGGCCACTTTTGAACGTGCACCGAACTACTCGCACCTATTTTACTCTTTTAGGGATGCTGCTGAAATCGATGTTCACTAAGCGTGCATACCTTCCTACCCTGCAGGCTGCACTCACTTTTCACGCTGTGACTGCTCAGTTTCCTGCATTCACAAATTAAACCTCGTAATTAGAGAGACATGCAATTATTTTCCTTTCCTCTATATGATAGTCGAGGACATCATGAGCAAACTCACTTACTATGAGGAAAAGACTATGAATCCCTGCAGCTCAGATATGAGACCAGAGGAGAAAGTTGATATAGAAAGGAGTGCTCCGGTGTCTCTAAAGGCCTGCCCAGGTTTGGAATCAGCAATGCAATGACAATGAAGGAGTATTCCGGTGTCCGTAAAGGCCCTGAGCGGGTTTGGAATCAGCAATTCAATGACAATGAAGGAGTATTCCGGTGTCCCTATAGGCCCTGACCGGGTTTGGAATCAGCAATGCAATGATAATGAAGGAGTACTCAGGTGTCCCTAAAGGCCCTGACCGGGTTTGGAATCAGCAATGCAATGACAATGAAGGAGTACTCAGGTGTCCCTAAAGGCCCTGACCGGGTTTGGAATCAGCAATGCAATGACAATGAAGGAGTACTCAGGTGTCCCTAAATGCCCTGAGCGGGTTTGGAATCAGCAATTCAATGACAATGAAGGAGTATTCCGGTGTCCCTAAAGGCCCTGGCCGGGTTTGGAATCAGCAACGCAATGACAATGAAGGAGTATTCCGGTGTCCCTAAATGCCCTGACCGGGTTTGAAATCAGCAAATGCAATGAAAATGGATTTCGGAGGCTGAAAAGTGTACTGCAATTAGGCAACCAACTCTGCGGAATTTCCTCCGATTTCTTGAAAACCATGCGCGGAAGAGCTGGGCCAGATACGAATACTTGTCCACAATTGTAGGAGGTGGATATCTGCATTTTACTACTCTGCAGAATCAGTCACATAGCCATCCACGATAGGAATATAAAAACTACGTGTGCTGAGAAAGACATCGCCAGAGATAGAGGAACCGACTACAATCTTCACAACAAACCAAAGCAAATTCAACCTTCTCAACTCCGCTCATATTCTGAGATGTGAATCGTATAATAATTGAAACACGGCACAAGGACTCGTAACTAAGAGGAGGAGGAGGAGACTGTGGAACATCTCTTCTGTAGTTGCCCAGCTCTGGCTAGAAGCAGAGCGGGCTCTTTAGGCAAATAGGCTTTTAGCTCTCTTACAGAGGTGTCTAGCGCGAAGGTCAAACAAATCTTGCGCTTTATTTGGGCTTCGAAATGGCTCGACGAATAAATCGGAGGTGCTTTGATATCACAATGGACCCATGGTGGTCTGAGTGAGCTGGTCCTTAGACCGGCTGCCACGTTAACCTAAGCTAACCTAAGAGCAACGCATTTGGCTCCTGCAGAGAGCCGAAAAAATAAGTACCTGATTCATAGCCACAATTTCCAACACTCGTGCCTCTTGATTCAAATTGAGATAGACTCTGGCTGTTCACCTGCTTCGGTGTACCAAGTTGTTGTTCTCTGTGTTGTGGGTTCAGGCGAAAGAGCGCTTAAATTATTAACCAAAAATAGAGCTGCATTTTCAGAATCAGATGGAAATATGCGCCAACAGGGCGGACAAACCGGCCGCTTTTTGATCATAGTTGGAAGACTGGCATGCAGCCTACAGCGGGTACACGCTAACCGCAGACTGATTCAGGCAGCCTTAATGCGGCCTGATGCACCTGGAACGGTTGGCGGGCATTCACTTGCATGCATAAATTACTCGTACTTGTATTTAAAATTCCAAACAATTCTATCAAGGAAGAGACACGAAAGAAGCCCAGCACAGAAAACGCCTCGAACCGAACACAGGCAACTGCACTGCCGCCGCCCAAAGCCGAGTTCACTGGCGGCCACCGCAAACCGAACCGAAATGCAAAGTGTTTGTTTTGATTGAGTCGCTGCGTCATTTGTTGCACGGCTGAGACGTGCTCGGCCAGCGATTTGGGCATTTTCTACACTGGTGCGCCGCGGCATTGTTGACGCTTCATTTAATTCCGTACGCTTACAATGCGGATTTACAGCCCAGCCATGCAGTGCTGTGTAAACAACGCAAATGCGAAGCGTGCCTCTGCATAAGTAAAAACTAAAATTAAGATTCGAAAAAGGCACATGAAACGCCTTACGACAATTATGAGGCGTGCTGTGTGCCACAAGGCAAATGTGGCTTATTTGGAGGCATTGTTGAAGCATGTGTGAGCGACGCACTTGACAGCCACCACCAACTCACTCTCACCGACGCAGCCTCTCTCTCACCCAGCGACTGACTGGGGGAGGGGTTGGCGTCACACTCACACCACACACGCAATTAACACGTAATAAAAACCCTTTTAAACAAAACTGTCATACGCACTTAAAGCCAATCAAGAAGGGTATGCAGGGCCGACGCATGTTTGTGTGAGTGTGCTGCACACAAATGCCACCAACAGAGCTGACTGCTGGCTTCATAAGAAGAACGCAAGATTAAGGTAGCCCGAGTTTTTAAATCGCCATAAAGGGAGCCAACAAGAACAACAACAACAACAATAGTAATATTCATTATAATTAAAACAACAACAAAACAACAACGGTCCACTTTAATTGCCAGCAAAGATGCTTATCCACTCTCATCCAAGTCCTCTTAACCCAGGCATAAATATTCAACTGCCGCACGTCGAGCAAGAACCGCTCCGCAGCCGGCTTGAAGGATTTAATAAGCAGCAAACCAGCACAGCCCCACTCAGAGTGAGCCGAAGAGTCCTTGCAATATTTATGCAGGCTCATAAATTCTATTTGCGGAAAGATGTGTGTGTGGCTGTGTGTGTGGCTGTGTGTGTGTGTGTGTGTGTGTGTGTGTGTATGTGTGTGTTTGGGAGTGAGCGAGTGTGCGAGTGTGTGTAATTGAAATTTTCCAATAAATCAAATTCACACCCACTTCGTTTAATGAAGGGAAAAGTTCGCAACTTTCTGTTTTTGCTTTTATTCTCGTTTAATTTGTTTCGATCTTAGGAGATAGAAATTCCCCGCCAGCCTTGTTGCTGCCAACGCCACTGCAGCTGCTTTGGGGTGTGTTATGTGGCAAAGGGAGCTGTCGAGGGGACCAGGGAGGGAGCGACCGAGTCGAGCAACGCAGCGCATTTTCCCACACTTGATAAAACACAATATTTTCAATACAATATTTCGAAAATGCAAATTTCCCACAACAGCAGAAACACTGAAAATTCCTCAACGGATGCCACACCAGCACCGGCAGCAGTTGCAGCTGCGTCGCTCTTATTCAGAAAACTATTCATTCCTACACAGACGAAATGCAACATGTGAGTTTAAACGCGGCTCTTGGGTGCTGGCATGGGTACGTTTGTTTGTGTGTGTGTGTGTGTGTGTGTGTGAGTGTGTTTGTAGAACGAAAGCAGTGTCCCAGCGATTAAAATCTGACTTGGATTGCGTTTCTCGACTCATTTCGACTCGATTTGAGCAGAGGTGGGCAGCCAATTACTCCTCTCGCTCACTCACCACAAGGACAATGTCTTCACAAACAGTTGTTGTTGTGGTTTTCAGGTTCATCCTTTCATCAATTTGAGTTGCTATACAGCAATGTATGGTTGCAGTCCCTCTGAACCAGATTAGATCTTCTTCAATGATTCTGCTCTCTAAATACATTTGGTACCCAGTGATATGGGAATGTGGCACCCCGCCTTTACCCCCCGATGAGTTTTGAATGGGGTTTGAATTACCTCGGGTAGCCAAGTTACTCGTACTTCGTTAGATCGGCTTCTTGGCTACCTTTGAGTTCAGCCTCAATAAGAAGGTCGAACAGTGAGTTGAGTACCAGACTCGACCTGCTTCCCATGCATGCCTAATTCTAGTTTAACTGAAGTTCCCTGCCAAAAGGTGATTTAAAATAAAGTCTAAATTGACTCAGAAGTGCAGAATGCATACGAGAGATCATTCCAAAGTGTGCAGTAGTTGCGTCCACTTATTTCCACTTACTGAGAATGCCTTCCAGAACCCAGTGTGTGGTGCGGTCCAGGCTACGAGTAGTCACAAAAACCGATATCAGGCACACACTACTCATGGTGAATTCTCTCTCAACCCGTCCCATAGTTACCAATGGGCAGTCACATGCCTCAAACAACCTTTCTTGGCAAAGCGTTAAACAGTCGGATGTGTTCATTCGCTCCCGAATGAGTATGGTTGGGATTGAGGGGCAACAACTACTTGAATTGCAGAGTTATATTCAGGCCTGCACCCGCCGGATGTTTGACTGTTCATATTCGGCTCATACAATTTTCTACGGGGTTGCGTGCATCTCAATTCTATCGGCATTTAACAGTCTGTGAGGAGGTGCGTTGCATGCCACAAATGTTTTTGAACATAGTTCACATTTCATTTTAGCTCAATTTTAACAGAAAGCGACACAGTGAACATTGATTAGAAAACTACTCCTCCGAAGTGAAGCGTTGAATGACGGCTTTGAGGGCATTCTTTGGATTCGTTAGCTTACATCGTCCACAGACTTGTGAGCAGCTTCCAGAAGGTTTCAGTATCTTAATTTCCATACCCTACTGTCCGGCATTACTATTGTTGTTTAAATGTTTCAACAACTCTTTCAAACATCTGCGAGTACTGTGTGCGACCTCAGTCTTTTGGTATAATGGAGGTATGAAAATCTTAGCTTACTCAGGCGCTTGGAACACCTGCACGTACAGCGAAATAATGGCTTGGTTCAATGAAAACTGCGGGTTCCGGGGAAATGGGTGTAAGCAGAATTCAAGGAATACTCTTCAAATAGAGAAGAGGAGAAGCCTTTAGCAAAGTAATGACAATTTACCAGAAATCTGACTTGGCACGAACAGCTGTGAAAAAATGGTCTCCTTGCATAATATCTGTTATTTTAGTTGCTGTGACACGAACAATTGAAAGAATGACTTATTTGATCATGCTCACGGCAGTTAGTACTCGTAAGAGTTCCAGCACATCTTTTCATGAGAAAGTCCAACAGCTAAATTCCTCCCCTTGTCCGATTTAACCGTGGAAAGATCACATTTGAATACTCATAAAGTGAGTAATTACCGACCCCATTTCTCGACACAGCGATTGTAAATTGGAACACACCAATTTAATCCTCAATTTCTCGTTGGCATCTGACATACACGAGTACTATTACTGTGGCCGTGTCATTAAAGGTGAAGGACCTAAACTCTCGATTCGGTAGAGGGACACAATCTCTGAACTAGTCTGGAAATAACTCTCTCGCATTTACGGATCGTAGCCCACCCGAGTTTAGAGATTACGCAAATCTTTCTTTTCGCTTGATGTTGGTCTTTATACCTTCCCCTCTGCTCTCCTTCTCGTTCTCCAGTCAAATTCAAATGCATAATTTATGTTGTTTCCATTTTGCCTTTCTTAATGAAGACACTTTTATGGCTGATTAAGCAGGCATGTGAATCATAAATCGGACATTGGAATACGCAAAGATCATTATGCTAATATTATGAAGAGCGCCACAGCGAACCGCACAAAAATTACCGAGTTAATTAATTTAAACAGATCTTTATGCAGATTTCCGTAAGCGGAGTGATTAACACGGGAAATAACACAAAAAAAAATGTGAATGACTCGTAAACAAATTGGCGAAAAAGAAACTGTGGGAAATTTGCAGAACGCTTCAATCCGCTTGCTCATCATTGTAGACCCATGCAGATGAGGATCGGCTGGGCGGGTCCTAAGAGCTGGGTCCTGGAGCAGTAAAAACTGCCGTAGACAAACAAATACGAAATGGGGAGCTATCGCGGAAAATCTTTGGGCGACCTTTTTCTGTGGCGGCTCGAAGATTTCCGAATCACAGCGGAGCGGTCAAACTTAACGAAAGAGTTCGGGTCGCTCTCTAAATTGGGGGTCTCAGAACCAGAGAACACAGAGAAAAGAAACTTAAACGTCAAACGGCAAAGCAGCGAAATAAAGCAGACGGACGTTGTACATGAATCCACACAGAATCGTGGTGAATCCACTCAGAATCGTGGTGAATCCTCTCAGAATCGTGGTGAATCCTCTCAAAATCGTGGTGAATCCACTCAGAATCGTGGTGAATCCACTCAAAATCGTGGTGAATCCTCTCAGAATCGTGGTGAATCCACTCAAAATCGCGGTGAATCCACTCAAAATCGTGGTGAATCGTCTCAGAATCGTGATGAATCCACTCAAAATCGTGGTGAATCCTCTCAGAATCGTGGTGAATCCTCTCAGAATCGTGGTGAATCCACTCAAAATCGCAGTGAATCCACTCAAAATCGTGGTGAATCCACTCAAAATCGTGGTGAATCCACTCAGAATCGTGGTGAATCCACTCAGAATCGTGGAGAATCCACTCAGAATCGTGGTGAATCCACTCAAAATCGTGGTGAATCCACTCAGAATCGTAGTGAATCCATTCAACATCGTGGTGAATCCGCTCAGAATCGTGGTGAATCCACTCAAAATCGCGGTGAATCCACTCAAAATCGTGGTGAATCCACTCAGAATCGTGGTGAATCCACTCAGAATCGTGGTGAATACATTCAAAATCGTAGTGAATCCACTCAAAATCGTGGTGAATCCACTCAAAATCGTGGTGAATCCACTCAGAATCGTGGAGAATCCACTCAGAATCGTGGTGAATCCACTCAAAATCGTGGTGAATCCTCTCAAAATCGTGGTGTGTCCGCTACGGACGCTGGCAGCGAAAAATACTTTCTTTTCTCTGTGTTCTCTGCTCAGAACAGAGATGCCACGTCGGCCTCTGGTGGTTTGTGCATACGAGTTGAATACGCGGAGTTTTCAACAACAATTCTCAATCTGCTCAGAGCAACTGCTACCAGAGCTGCCACGTAGCGAGTGGTCTTAGCACGAAGACCACCGCTAGTAGCGAATGGAACAAGGCTTATGCGAGTGTGCGACGTGTGAGAAATGAAAGGTGTGAGAGTTTTCATAAATTTGTCCTTTCACTCGCTCAATTGAAATTGAGCAATTGAGAAGGACAAAAATACTTGGCCCAATGTAAACGCTGGCCCCGAAATTAGCGCTCGCGTGTTTATCTTGAACGCTTGATGAGCGCAGCGATTTCATTTTGGCGCCTGTTCGCGCTAATTGCGCTGCACTCTGCTGGCGATGCATATCGCCGAGTGGTACAATTCCATTTCAAAGTGCCTGTGACAACTGGCAGTGGCACTGGTGTGGTTGTTGTTGTTGTTGTTGTTGTTGTTGTTGTTGTTGGTACTCACTTAGTTGGTGATGGCACTTACCTGATCGCGAGCCAATTGGAACCACGTCTCGATAATCAACGCCAGGCGTGTATCATGATAATTTTTCGTTGTCTTGACGCTAATGAAAATGTCATCGAGTTCAGTGATCGGCGGCTTTGGTGTGGCGGTGACGGCGCGCTGCGACATATCGTGCAGCAGTTCACCGTTGCGACTGCGCCGTGCCAGATCGTTCAGCAGCGCCGCTGTCGGCCGTTCGGATACCTCGATATCGGAGAAATTAAAGCTGAGTATGTCCTTGCGTATGATGACTGTGGTTTGTTTGGGGGCGGCGGGCGGCAACGCCGGATGGGCTTGAAGCGGCGCCGATCCTGCCGTCCGATTCGATGGCTGGTATTTTTCTTGATGTGGGCGTTGCTGTTTGGTTGTGGCTGCTGCCTGAAATTGCAGCAGTTTTAATTTCGTCTTGTGGCGTTCCAGGGCAATGGCATCCGAGTCCGTTATCGGCTGTGCATTAGTTGGTTGCAACAGAGCAGCGCTGTCACTGGCAAAATGCTGTGGCATTGGGAGCTGTATTCAAATAAACAAAAAAGAAACATAAATGAATAAAAATTAGAAAGAATACTTCAAATTGGTGGTGTGTGAGTGTGTGAGTGTGTGAATTTTGAATTCCCAACCTTCTCCCCCCCCCCCCAGAATGACCATAATGAGCCGATATAATGATATGATAAAGTGGGGAGTCGCTTTAAAGAAATGCTCTGCAGAGCTTACGCTTGGGGGCTTAGTGGGTGTCTTCATATTCAAACTTTCAATCTATCACTTTTCGCATTTCCTGCTGGGATGCATTATGGCTGCCCCCAATTTACACAGATCCTGCTTCGTATTTGTTTTCGGCACATGATTTATGCCTCCGCACTGCACTCAAGCACACACACACACACACACCCACACTTGCTTCGCTTAACCAACACACTCAGAGAAACACGTCAACAATGAGATCACTTCTGAGGATTGCTCGCGAATGTTGAATGCTTAAGTGGGCGCATGTTGTGCTGATGATGTGCTGATGATGTGGAAAGAATCCATCACTCAGCATTCCTGTCGCTGTTGGTGTGTAATATTATTGTGTATTGTGTTTGCTGTACGATAAGAGCAAAGTGGGAGCACGTAGTTTTCCACAGAAACCTCAAAAAGAGAAACCTCTGCTCACACAGGTTGCGCCTGCGCCTTGGGACTGTGCCTGAGTCTGGGCCTGAGCTCGCGCTTTCTCGCGTCACGGTGATAAAAATCTTAAAAGGAGCACCGCTACGCACAGCAAACCCTATTTGATATGCATCTGTGTATGTGCGTTTATATATATGTATATATATATTTATGTGTGTGTGTGTGTGTGCGCGTGTGTGCTTGTATGCGAGTATGCCTGGCTGAGCGTGTGTGTGCATTTGAGCCTTTCAAGTACTTTTAATGTGCACTTAAACGAAACATAAAACATCAAAACACAATAATAAAGACAATGTAAATTTGTAAAGCAAATGTGTACTTTATGCCAACAGCAACAGCAACAACAATAGCAACAGCAACAGCAACAGCAACAACAACAACAATACAGCAGGCCAACAGCAAGAGTGAGCAATTCAAAGAACAAACAGATAAACAAACAATCAAACAAACATACAAACAACAACTACAACAACACCAACAACAACCGAGCCGAGTGAGGAGCACTCAACCAACAACGCTTGATTAATTTCTTTTGATAACAGGTTCATTTGCTGCGCCGTTAAATTGCTCTGCATTGTAGGCATGCGCAGACACATCAAGCAACCGGCTCGCTTGTTCCTTAATTTTATCACTTTTATTATGTTCAAACGGTCTGCTGGCAGACAGACACGCGCAGCCCGGCGGAGCTAGTGCTGGGCTCTGTTCTCCTCTGCTCTGCTGTTGACGTCATTAGCACAGCCACAGCTCGGCGCGCAAAAGGCAGAGCTGCGAACACCGCACACATATTGCCTCAAATCATGAGCGCACGTCTTCTGCGTATGCTGATTGGGATCTCGCTTTTATTGTCTCCGGGTTCATGGGGCCTGGTCGGCCCACCGTCCTACCTACGCCCTGCAGCCGTCGCAGATGCTTGTCTCCAGATTACGCACAAATTCAGTGTAAATTTGTTAAAATCTGTTCGGATATGACACGAAAAGCGGCTCCGAATATTTGCGGCCACTAAATTAAGTTGCTCACGTTTCGCTTTACTGTCAGCCCGCTCCACATGAGTGTGCGCTTGGGGAGCAACTGCTGTACCGCACATGTGTCAATTGCTGTCCGTGTGAGCCGCATGATAATTTCCGCCTTTCGGCAATGAAGCAAACAAAAAAAAATCCCCCCGAAATTTACGAATACCAGAGCCGCAACTAACCATGCGACTGGGCAAAGTTCATTTTCCTACCGGGGCACTTCTGTAGAATGCACTTCAATGTGCTTTATAACAAAGTTTTGGCTAGCAACCTACATTACGATGCCTCTTATCCTCAGATGAAAACCCTTGCGAGCTGCTACAAAACTGCACTTGGGGTCTTTCACACTTTTTGGTGTCCTTCGCAGACAAAATCAGGGCTTCATTATGATGCCTCTTATCCTCAGATCAAAGCCCTTGCAAAACCGAAAGCGAGCTGCTACAAAACTGCACTTGGGGTCTTTCACACTTCTTGGTGTCCTTCGCAGACAAAATCAGGGCTTCATTATGATGCCTCTTATCCTCAGATGAAAACCCTTGTGAGCTGCTACAAAACTGCCCTTGGGGTCTTTCACACTTCTTGGTGTCCTTCGCAGACAAAATCAGGGCTTCATTATGATGCCTCTTATCCTCAGATGAAAACCCTTGTGAGCTGCTACAAAACTGCACTTGGGGTCTTTCACACTTCTTGGTGTGTTTCGCAGACAAAATCATGGCTTCATTACGATGCCTCTTATCCTCAGATGAAAACCCTTGCGAGCTGCTACAAAACTGCACTTGGGGTCTTTCACACTTCTTGGTGTCCTTCGCAGACAAGATCAGGGCTTCATTATGATGCCTCTTATCCTCAGATGAAAACCCTTGTGAGCTGCTACAAAACTGCACTTGGGGTCTTTCATGCTTCTCGGTGTCCTTCGCAGACAAGATCAGGGCGACGTTCCTATAATATACCACACTTTCCGACTATTGGTGGTTCAAGAAACTGTAGCAGTGTTTGGAGGTACAGTTTCTTGCACCACATTGCTTCCCCCTTTAAAGGTGCACGCGGTAGTAAGCAGGACTGAAAAGCAACTCCACCTGCTACCTGGAGTTTGCCTGCATATTCCAGTGCTAGCTTGGAATCAGCAAGGAAAGGAATCAGTCAACTGAATCCACACACGACCCCCACCCAAAATTTCAATGGAAAACTTTCTTTACCGATTCTGTCGGTCGGTACAATTTTCAGCGGGCCGCGGTACACACGGTGATGTGCTAAAAATAACTCCTACCCAAATCTCTAGAAGAAAATATTCGCTTTTCTTGTTTCAGAGAATCAAAATTGTTGCTTTTTAAACAAATACTCGTATGTATTAATTATCCGGCCAAGGGCCCCATTGGAAGCGACATTGGAAGCGACAAAGCGATGAGGAAGACGGCCACGCAAAGATAGCAGCCGACTGTGAGCAAATAAAACTTTGTCTGTTTGCGTTTGTCGTCATTGTCATCGTCAACGTCGTCGTCGTCGACGTCGTCGTCGTCGACGTCGTCGTCGTCGTCGTCGTCGTCGTCGTCGTTGTCGTTGTCGTTGTCGTCGGTGCCGTCGTCGATGTTGTTGTTGCTGTAGTAATTGTAGTTGTAATCTTTGACAGCAACATGTTGACTGTCATAAAAGTTTTGTAATATTATTGACACTTTGCGAACGTTCAACGCTACGCCAGGGCGGGGAGTGTCGCCCCAACGCAAGGACCGAGCCAGCAGCAATGCTCGTAGGAAGAACACATTCGCATACTCAACTCAATCAGAGCCGAAGTAATCACACAAATACAGGAGATATAAGGGCCTAATTAAATAAAAAGGAATCAGAAGAACAAATGGAAAAGCACCACTAACAACAACAACAACAACAACAACAACAACAATAGCAACAACAACAATAAAGGTTGGTTAGAAGCGGCACTAAATTGACATTTAAAGCGCATTAATTAGCGCCGAGAAGCGGCTGCGCCCAAACAGTGCTGAGCGCCGAGTCAGCTCGAAAGAGAAAAAAACAAACAGAAATTAAACACAACAACCACGTCGACGAAAAAATTGCAACACAGCCGAACAACGGCAGCGAACAAATCCCAGCTTCCTTATTTGCTTACGAGTACGAGCGATCTTGGCAGCGCTACTTTTTTGTGCGCCTCACCTCTTCCATTGGGAATTGCAGTTCAATAATACTTCCAACAGCAGCAGAGCCACCGCAGCAGCAACAACACGCAGCCCCACTTGCCGAGCTAGTTGTTGTTTGCATTGGTTCGTTTATCCATGAAGAAGATTTCTTTGGAAATGCTGCTACGGTCGCATCTGCGCCTCAAAACGCTGCGCTTTGGGGTTTCTTTCAGCGGCTGTCAGCCGGAGCGGATAGATGCATTTCTGGATATGTGAACCCGTACGCGATGTGAGATGCGAGTGCGAGCTCGCGACTTGCTCAGTGCTCGACGAGCAGGTGCAATGTTTACAGCCAACTGCAATGATTGCTGCCTGCCGTTGCCTGCCGTTGCCTGCCGCTGCCTGCCGCTGCCTGCTGCTGCCTCCTTTGTTTTTGTTCCCGTTGTTAATGTTCTTCTGCTTTTTCTTTCTGCCTCTTCTCCTTGTTAAGAGTATGTTGGAACACATGCAACCGTCATGTTAATGTGTTGCACCAGTATTATTGGCGTATTGTGACTGCAAACCTGGCATTGAATGCTGCCAAGCGGAGTAGCTGCAAATGAGAGCGCGGCAGCGAAAAAACGAATGTTCACTTTGCGCTTCAATGTTGTAGCTGCTTCTTAGTAAGTAGTGCTCATCAGCCCGCAGGCAGCAACAAAGTAAGCAGCTCGCATCCCAGGCGAACTGCTCCGCCATGCCACAGGCAGTAATGAGCTGTGGTGCACAGGAGTCAAGGCGCAATAAAACAACTTCGGCAGGAGTCCTCACCGCAAAGCAACAACCCGAAAATTACGCACACTATTCTCTCCGATGGTGTTTGAGGGGGTCCCACAGCTGCTACAAGGAGACTTAGAACTTGGAGCTGTGTTATACGGCACCTCTCCCTTAAGTTTCCCACCGCATTCAACAGCATCATAGTTATTTTTTGGAATGGAGGCTTCGAATCCTGTTTCGTGAAACCTCACCACCACTCCAAATTTCGCGACCGCGCAATCAAGCATGCAAAACAGCAGGATAGAGTATCTGACGATAGCTAACATGGCCTTGGACTATGATGGGATATCACTGGTAACCTTGGGAAAAGTTTCGACTTATATAGCAATTCGGGTAAGACCCGGCACCAACACTACAGTGACAGCACCACAGGCCAGCACTGACCTGGAGGAAGAATCTGGACCAGAAGTCTGGTCCAGATTAGACAGTTACATTGACACAACAAATGTTCAGATGTTTCCTCTTCTTCAGTACATAACCTGCAATAGTCCCTTGGGGTTACCTTCATGTTATATGTATATGTGTTTGTTAACCCTGCAATGCCCAGTTAGATAGCCTGAGACAATGCGAGTACCTGTCCTCGTTAAAACTCGAATTGCTGTAGTTCTTTTACTAGATCTTTTTGGCCAGAAGATTTTTGCGCCTCTTACATATTTTATGTCCATCCAATATTGATCTGATTTTACTTCTAGCCACTGATTTAGGTTGTACTTCCTATGATTCCGAACCAATAAAACTACTGACTGCCCTTTCCTAGCGCGTCCATATGCCTCTTCGTTCCCTATATGTGACCTGGCACCCAGATCAGATGCACTCTCTCGTTAGTTGCCATTCTTTTCAGCAGTTGCAGCAATCCCAACCCAGTTTTGATCTTATAGCAAAAGCTTTCAGAGCTAGTAGTGCTGCTTTGCTGTCAGAGTGGATACAGATGTGGCAGTTTATTGTACCTATATCTAGTTCCTCTCTTAGGCAGAACTCTGTAGCGTGAGTTTCGGCCTGAACAACAAAGTTTCTCGGCCCATGCTTGTGAATAAGTGACTTCTTGGTTTTCCCCATAAACCCCAGCCCCAAGTCCCTCCTCAGTTATTGAGCCATCTGTGTACGATGCATGAGCATTATAAGGTGGCGTTGGTCTATTTTGTTCCCAGTTAACCGTACTCGGGAATGTGTCCTTAAAGTTGTGATTGAAGTTACACTTAGGCCACATGCAAGATCTGAAAGCTCATGTGCAAACCGTACGGCACTCAAACCAAATCGATACTGGCACTTCCGAGGAAGGATTGCAGAACAGTAGTAGGAGTACTCACAGGTCGCTGTCTAACGGCGGTACACGCTAATAGGATGGCACTCACAAAGAATAATGAATGCAGGAAATGTGGGGAGCAAGGCACAAGAGAAACTCTGGAGCATCTAATATGCCTATGCCCCGCAATATCTAAAGCGCGCGTATCACATCTGGGAGCCCCCTGGTTTGAAGGACTAGAAGAGGTCGCACGACTCTCAATATTTAATTGAGTAGCTTCCTTGAATAGAATGTGCCATGCCTACATGTTTTCTTAGCCGCACTTTCTACTTGCTGTTTGTCACCGACTCCAATCTGCCACACATAAATCCAGCACCAAGATCTGTCATACTAAGCAGTGAAGTTGGCTCTGAATGCGAAATTCTATAGAAATGTACCCAGTAGTAAAAATATGCCACGCCCACAATTCACACATAGACATTTTTAGGCTCCTATATAAGACTCCTCGATGGAAATACACAAGATGGGGCACACAGTACCAGTATAAGGCGACCAACAAAAAATAAACAGATTATCTCCAATGCTACGCCTACTTTCAATGTAAATGCATAACTCGAAGTCTATAGAAGACTTATGTAAATATTATTATTATTATACTTAATTATGAGTGCAAGGTGTTGGGGGAATGAGTACTAGCTACAGAGGCTTTCGACTCGAAGAGAAAAGGATTTTTATAGAAAGAAGCATTTTTTGGAGACCAAACCCGCGGCAGGATTTAGTTCTGCGACCCTCGGGGTGTGACTCTAGTATGCCTCCCACTAGACCACAGAGGTATAATGGCTCAAAATTAATTTATGCACGTTGCCGATCGTTGTACGCGTAACATTTACATATATCGAAGTCGAGTAAAGCGTATATCGAAGTCGAGTAAAGGGTATATCGAAGTCGAGTAAAGGGTATATCGAAGTCGAGTAAAGGGTATATCGAAGTCGAGTAAAAGGTATACCGAAGTCGAGTAAAGGGTATATCAATGTCGAGTAAAGGGTATATCGAAGTCGAGTAAAGGGTATATCGAAGACGAGTAAAGGGTATATCGAAGTCGAGTAACGGGTATATCAATGTCGAGTAAAGGGTATATCGAAGTCGAGTAAAGGGTATATCGAAGACGAGTAAAGGGTATATCGAAGTCGAGTAAAGGGTATATCGAAGACGAGTAAAGGGTATATCGAAGTCGAGTAAAGGGTATATCGAAGTCGAGTAAAGGGTATATCGAAGTCGAGTAAAGGGTATATCAATGTCGAGTAAAAGGTATATCGAAGTCGAGTAAAAGGTATATCGAAGTCGAGTAAAGCGTACATATATCAATGTCGAGTAAAGGGTATATCGAAGTCGAGTAAAAGGTATATCGAAGTCGAGTAAAGGGTATATCAATGTCGAGTAAAGGGTATATCGAAGTCGAGAAAAGGGTATATCGAAGACGAGTAAAGGGTATATCGAAGTCGAGTAAAGGGTATATCGAAGTCGGTCTAACCCGACTGCAGCTTTCTTTACTGGTTTCCCTTTTTAGCGGTAAAGGATAAAACTGCCCGTCCTCACAGCTTTAAAATCCGTTCAATCAGTTCGACTACAGTGGCGGAGACCAAGCTGCTACCCTTGTGTCCAAAATGAAACTTTGATAAAACTTCAAATGGCTCTAACTTCTATACGGTGCGTCCTATCAAACTTCCCCCTTGTAAAACATTGAAATGCTCAAGTGTATTAAAACTCATTCAAGATACCGTTCGATACTCAGGATCTAAACTGGTGGACTATCATTTGCGGGCATTGTGGACAAATGTCGTTCAGAAATAAAAGAGTTCTAAGGCTCTATCTTCGCATTCCTACAAATTATGGTGCATCTAATAATCAGGATTTCTCAGAATAACATTAGTCCATAAAGGAATGCCATTGTTGTGGACACCTGAATATTTCCTGGTGTACGGGCATTCGGTGTTTCTCGCTAGTCTGCAGTTCCAGTGGACTTGAACGGAAATACGAGTTTGGATATTAAACAGTAAAAAATACTCTGAAGGGCATAAATTGCTTCGTTTACTGAGCCTTTCTGAATTGGCAGCCGGAATACTTGGATGAGTACCGGAACACAAAAGCCGCCCATGGCCCCTGAATAGTCTCCAGACCTATTCATAGATTGGAAACTGTGTCCTAGCCGCTGCGAGCATATGTTGACAGAGCAGCGCCAGCTGAGTCAAGCCCATTTGAATGCCGTGGGTAAGCACAAGGTACACAGCGTAATGGGTGGGGTGGAGCGTAGAGAATGTAAGTGAGTACAAGCAAAATTGTTATTGAAAGTCGCATTCCAGGAACACTTCTTGCATTTTCTCCAGCGTCTGCATAAATAATTGCTCCAGCTCCAACTCCAACTCCAGCGCTAGCCGCAACTCCAGCTTAAGCGATTTCCGCAACTACTCATCCATTTAATTTCATAGCTAGCGGTGCTGGAAATGACCAACAATTTTCATTAAAAAAGCAACAAGGAAAACTAAAGCACACTCGCCCATACACACACACACACACACACACACACACACACACAGGAATGCTAGCATACCCACACATTTGTATGTGTGGCAGGGAACACAGGGAAGCTGTGCGCACATCTGCCTCTGCTGAAACATCATTAAATCTACTGCAAGTAAATTGCAAAAAGCTGAAAAGAATGCATCTACTCGTAGTCCGTCTATCTGGGAGCAAACTCGTATTGTATGCCAATGCGATACTTTATGCCCGTGCGGCAGCAACTGTAACTGATGCAGAAACCATCTGCAGGTGCACATGGACATGCGGCCGGCCGAGCGGCCGGAGCATAGCCTGCAGAACGCCGTTGCGAGCACACCGATGCTGATGCTGAAATAGTATACTCGTATCTGGAATACAGATACCCGTAAACTGGCACAAATCCATTGCAGCAATGGGGCAGCCAAACACTCGTAGTCCGTCATAAGCAACCAGCGAGCCACCGCTCAGAATGCTGAGTGCGCAACAACGTGGACGGACGCTGGAACGCTGTTGATGCCAGTTGATGCTGTTGATGGTGGCGCGGATGCTGTGGCTGGTGGGACAGGGAGGTTCCATGTAGCAATATGAACCCCTCAGTGTGGCTGGTGTGCATTACACACCACCACGTCTGACCGTCACTCCGTCCGTCAGTCAGACAATCAGTCTACAGTCAGCCACTCAATCAGCCACTCAGAGCTACGTGTTGGTCGCGTTAATAGATATTCTAGGTGCTGCTGCTTATTTTGTGGTTGTTGGTGTTGCTGCTGCTGTTGTTGTTGTTGGTGTTGTTGGTGTTGTTGGTGTTGTTGTTGCTGTTGTTGCTGTTGCAATGGGTTGCAATAAGTGTGGAGAAATGAAGTTGCTGTTTCGATAAAAATTTTCTAGTTCACCTGTTGCGCCTGCATCGACTGCCACACCAGACCAGCCCAGACCTGCCCAGCACGGATTGCGGCTGCACATGTACGCGTCCACTTAAAGCTGTATGTGAGACACATACTGGCTCATATTCATTGCCGTACTAGCAGCTCATAATTCTGTACTGGCGCGCTCAGGCGACTGGGGCTTGTTAGCTAAATGGTTGGACGGTATCCATGGTGGAAGCTGTTGCCTTGCTCGTTAATGTGTTCGTTGGCATAAAGTGTACACATTTCTTGCCACAATCAATTTTAAGGTTATTAGATTGCAGCTACAACAACCGCAACAGAAACAACAAACAACATCATCGCTACACTGTGTAGTTAAGGGTAATGAAGCAACCGCTTATAATGACAGCCTTGGCGCATGTTGAACATTTTCACCCATCCCAATACACACAATCACACACACACACACACACAGATATTCACACACTCAGTAATAAGCGAGTGCATAAAATCTGTTATTTATATGGTTTATGTAGGGTGGCAGGCAGTGCTTCAGGTGCGCCAAAGGTGAATCTGAAGACCGCCAGCTTCAAGTCTGCTGACGGATTTCAGAGCTGAAATACTCACATGGAGTCGCTAAAGTACTCATCAGCGACCAACATCACTTGGACAGTTGCCGGATACAGAAACTGATGTACGAGTAGTACCAACGATTGCGTAGCCACCGACGATCACTGCTCTATTTTGGCAACACTGTTTGAGTCAAAATCATTTAAGAACATATCGCAGGGGAGTGAAAGGGACATCAAAGGTGAATGATACCTGATATGGTACAGTGACCGCGTCCATTTCCATCTTAGAAAATGTTGGAAGTGATAAGCAAAAGGAAATAGCTTCACTCAGTCCACAGTATTTCAAAGCTGTACTCCAAATTGTGATACGCATCAGACATCAGGTCCCATACCTTTCAAAGGTCCAGCCATTTGGAGCTTTTAATGAAGCTGTTGATGGAGCTAAACTTTTTTTTTGAGATATCTCCACAAAGAGTCCAAAAAGTAGTCGCATAGGAAAGTGCGCCTCCTTCTGGACAGCGCTGGACACGTGCACAACAGGTGAGCAATGGACTCTTCCCCCTCCTCGTTCATGCAACTCCTGCAGAATTCGTTAGAGGCAATCCCCAGCCTACACCCGTGTGTGCCTACAGTCCAGTGTCCCGTTAGTACGCTAATCACGGAACCTATGCTTTGTCTATTTAGAGCCACTAGGCTAGAGTGCTTGACATCTATCTCTGGCCAGGTGTGTCTCGCTATTTTGCATCCTGAAAATTCAGACCAGCGCCTGCCCGCTGTGCCTAAGGATATTACATGTGGCAATAGGAATACCGAAGTGTGACCTATCTGGTTCGGTCGGTATGGTAGTACCCTCACGGGCAAGTTCATCCGCCTTACAGTTCCCTGGAATATCTCTGTGACCGGGAACCCAGCACAGATGCAGACGGGTCTGCTTAGCTATCTCGTCTAAAGATTTGCGACAACTCTCGACGGCTTTTGAGGCGATAATAGCCGAATCCAGGGAGCGCAAAGCTGCTTGGCTGTCGGACAGAATGCAAATATCATGTACATACCACAGAAAAAAGAGGAACAACTTTGGACATGGAACAAAAAGAGGCATGTATCTGAATTGTCTCAAAGAACACCTGATTACTCTGGCATTTGAAGACCGGCTCCCTCTTAGAATGGTTGATGCGCAGATTTTGCAGGTTCCCGGTTGAACAACTGCCCTGAAACTACAGTAGTTGGAATATGATGGTTCTGGCTCAAAGGAACCGAGCCACTGAGTACCACTAGTGGCGCAGATTGATCTCTCATTGTAGACGCGCACGAAGCACCTCGCTGCCTACTGAAATTAGGTTAGGACTTTCGGAAATCATGGCCAGCGAACAACAACGAAAATCGCAGCCTTTCCAACTAAACCCAAAACTCAAGTGGCAGAAAGCGGGCAAGTGGGTGCTTTCATTGAGTGGTGTGGTTGACGTCATCCACTTCGGTTCTGTTTTTCTTTGGCTGTCCTGCCCCAACGAATCTAGGCGCTTTTGTTGTGTTTTCTTGGGCGATATCTTTATTGAAGTTGTTGGTGGTGCGGTCGTTACAGAGCACGTCTCACCTGCTTCCATTGCTGCTGTTGCTGTTGCTGTTGCTATTGCTGTTTCTTCTCCTGCTGCTGCTGCTGCTGCTGACCTTTCCACTTTAATGCACACTTCAAACCGTTCTCTTGTTGCAAACATTGGCAATTTTATCTCAGGTTTCCCCGCTATTTACTACATCATTCCTGCCCCCCCACTTACTGGCGGTTACTGGGGGGACGGTTTGGGGGCCTGTGCTGGAAAATCGATCGTGCTACGATAAAACACATGAACTACTTATAAACTCTGAACAAGCAGCGAGGAGACCGAAATCAAGTGAAAGGAGGGGAGAAGCATGGAGTAAAAGGAAATGGAGGCAATAAAATCAGCAGCAGAATAAAAATAAACTGCTCAATTAATACACACACGTGGAGAGGCAGAAGATGAGGTTGAGGCTGAGGATGCGGATGAGCCGGTGACTGCTTGGTAGGGTAATCTGAGAGCCTGGCAATATTGGCTGGCTGTGCAAGTAACGAAACAGCCACACTCACACACACACACACACACACACAATTTAACCAACGAGCACCACTTAAAGCGGAGGAACAACATCATCAACAACAACAACAGCACCAGCAGCACCAGCAGCACCAGCAGCCGCAGAAGCATCAGAAGCAGCAGCAATAATAAAACCAACAACAACAATAGCACTTGATAAGCAGACAAAAGTGTACTAATATAAATGTTCACCTCTCGAGTGGTGCGGCGCATTCGTAAAGACCATTTAGGCCGCAGCGCACTCTCCCCAGATTCCGAGCTATTTAACATGCTAATGCACACACGCCCATCCGCAGCGATAAACTAATCGAGTCGACTGCCCGAATCTGAAAGAAAAATGTGGTGATGCACCAATCCTCCATTGTAGCACACTTCAGCGCATCAGCGCTGGTGTTGTTCGACGCTTTTTAGAATGTGGCAACAATTCACTGAAGACACCAATCCAAGCAGTCAGAAACAACAGATTTTGAAGAAAAACATATATATTTAGTGGCTGGTGTTGTTGTTGTTGTTGTTGTTGTTGTTGTTGTTGCTGCTGTTGTTCACAGGCAGTAGCGCTTAATTCTCCCCAGATCATCAGTTATGCAAATTTGATCAGTTTGGAGAAGTCGAACAAAAGCTCGAATGAAAAAAGTTTCAATCGCGACACCATTCGCCATGGTTAATTATAATCTGTACGGAATTACCATAACAATTTGGAAGCGTCCGCGGACACTACCTCGCTGAGGAAAAGCAACACTAGAAACAAAGCCAACAACGAACCCAACGTAGCCAACAAAGCCCAACTACGAGCTGCAAGAAAAAGAAAGTTTCGAATGCTCGCACGCTTTAAGGTATTTGGATTATGTTTACGCCGGAGTTGGTCAAGAGACGTCATTGTGCGGCGGTTCTCCTGTGAATTGTTGTGAATTGTTTTCATTATTAATGAATGCACATGTTGCAGTCTCTCGATAGGATTACCGCTTAGACACTTTAGCGGTGGCCAGGGTTCACTGCTGATGGATCTGCATGGTGCGCTCCACTCCGCTCCGCTCGGCACAGCTGTCATTCATTTATCAGGCTTTGCGGCATGTTACCCACCATGGGCATGGACATTTGTACACGTCACCAACATAAAGCGGATGCTAAGGAAGACCACTAAGTCAATTATCCTACCAGTAAATATGAGTTTCGACTCAAAGCCCTTGAATGGTTGAAGAGTCCAGAGTTCTTTAAGTAGAACTTTCAATTTGTGGACGCAGAACAGTGAGTGAGTGAAGAGACTCCGAAAGGAACAGACACAAAAACTCCTACTCCAACAATTCCGGCCATCGCCCAATCACCCAGAAAGCAATGCCAAAGTACTGATTCCGCTTTTCTCCTCCACTTTTCAGAAAGTTACAAATTATATGGGTTTTCGTGGAACACACTCGTGAGTTAGCAGCGAGGACACAAACAAGCGACCAGCGTAGCGTGGACACCATTTTTGGGAATCTGTTGAGCGAGAGTAGGGGTCAGAATGGGGATATACCCGGTTGTGTATCCCAATATGAAGAGTTTGGAATCTAAAGATGCGTGATTTTTTGTTCTGATTGTATCCAAATGACGCCTCGTCAGTTAACACCCTGAATCGGTTCTAATTTCGTAGCATTATCGGCACTACTCCGCTGGATATCTATTGCAACTTTTACATGACCTGTTGCGTCTACAATATAACGGAAAGAGGACAGACAGCAAAACACCCCACTTCGTCGAAATCCGTTCAGTTCAATACAGTCTTGTCCTGTCCACGGCGACTGCGGAATTGTTGTGTAAAATGAGTGGCGTCTGTGACACAGTATGTGTGACAGGACAGCGTGATTGATTTAACATGAGTACAATAACAACGCGAACAACGCGAACCAGAGCCAAGTCAACCCGCATGACAACATTAACACAATTCGCGGACAGTTTTAAGCCTTATGCCAACACGGCAGGGAATACTCGCAGTTGGCATGCAAATTCCGCATCAATATTTTGATGTTGACTGAAAGCGACACATTGAAAGAGAGACCGAGCAACCAATCAAGCAGCACCACACACAGACACACAGTAGATACACGGACACACTGGCCGAGCCACGAGGCGGAATTGCTGGCCAAATGACAAGTGTAACAGGCGGACACAGCGTCCTGTTGACAAAGAAATCATGAGCAAATAAGCTGCATCGACCACAGCAACAACAACAACAACAACAATAGAAGCAGCCACAGCAGGAACAATGCTGCTAATAATACTCGAAAGATCCAGTTTAACAGGGCTGAAAGCGAGCAAACCGCTTGTTCGCCGCTTTAATGTCCCCAAAGTGCACTTCGGAGTCGTTCTCCCCATCATCATGTAAAATAAAAATAATGAAGAAGGAAGCAGAAAACAAGCGATGAGAGGCAAAGAAAAAAGCAAAAAAAAATCATAAAAAGGAAAACTCAAAGACCACCATCGAATCAGAAGCAGAGCCGGCCCAACCGCAGCAAACCAGGCATCCGCGCTGAATGAGTTAAGCGAGTTAATTGAGCGTTTTCAAATGAAAATCGAACAACAGTCGCAAGTCCACGGAGTCTTATCACAGATGCTAATCGTTGATAAAATTGCTGAAGGCTGTCACATGTAAGCGGTCGACCCGAGGCGGTGGACGGGCAGGCGGACGGGCAGGCGGACGGGCAGGCGAACTATTGGTTAGTTAGTGAGTGCCTGCGCCACTTGTGAAACGCCGGGGAGGCTGCGTTGATGTGTGCATCATCCCGGCAAGGGCGCACATTCTTACTTGTACTCACATTAAGCCTAATGAAGTCAGTAAAAACGAACAAAGTCTTTATTAATGGAGTGTGGGGGGTGTTGGTAAGAACGTCAGAAGAGAGCGGTGATTGTGAAGGCGAAAACTGAAAGCCATATCCCAGCCAAGCCAAGCCAAGTCAAGTGGAGCGAACCAAAGTGACGTGAAGTGAGGTTTTGCCGAAAAAATTCTTCGATCAATTACACGAAAATTATGTACAGCAATTTGTACGAATTGTTAATGAACTGAATACACTTTAATCCCCAACTGAGCCGCCCCAGAAAGCGTTCCTTTGGCAGGCACATTATCCCCAGCACACCACAAAGAAACAATCCCGGGAAGAGCAAACGGCGCTCATTAATCTTTGGAGTGGCCGCGGCTGGCCCAGCTCTTCGTACGGTGCTCGCATGTTTTGTGGGTCCGGTCCGGTCCGGTCCGGTCCGTTCCGAGCGCCGCAGCTGATCTAATCAAAATTTTGATAAATAGCGCACATTTTACGCATGCCGCGCTCCGCAAGTGCACCAATTTGTGTTTTACGTTAATGAAATGCCGGAAAAAGTTACCAAACAAGGGAAAAACTCTGATTGAGTGCACTTAAGCGTCTTTAAAGAATCATTAATCACGTGTATTTGTCTGGGCCTGGACTGCCCAGCTGTGGTCTAACCGAATAGGAGAGGCGATGCTGGAGGGGGCTCTGCTTTGAGCAAATGTGTTTGGACTGTGATCTTAGGAGAAAGATGGACTACACCCAGCGAAACTGCGTTCAATTTATTACTCGTAGCAGAACTTGCCCTTAACAAAACTACTCGTAACCAACTGGTCGTCTGGTTATGCGTGCAGGGTAGTAACAACACTGGATTCGCGCGAACCATGCCAGCAGTTGGCACAGTGCCCATGGCCAACTAGAACAGTTTCGGTACTGTCCTCCAACCCCACCACAGAGTGTACTGTCATAATCATTCTAACCAGGTTTACGAGAAACCATTGGAAACCTCTCTTAAAGTGGTGGTTTATCAGGTGATTCCAAAACACAAAAGAACGAACTCCGGAGAAACGAGGTTCACAAAGGATTATTGACATTCACATCGCCTTGCAGCTAAGGAAATTTGGCGGTGCCTCTGTTAGTAGTACCACCTTCTCTAAGGAGGAGTTCACATCTTTAGACTTGAGTCTAAAAACTCGCACTCTTTCTCTTCTGCGAGTCTGACGTCCAATGAAATGGAATATCTGAGTAAACTTCTGTCGTTTTCGATACTCGTACCACATGTGGCAAAACTGGGAAGGTTTTGTGTAGAGTTCCTCTTTTTATTGAGCCACTTTGTGCATTTTCTTCACAAGTTTTTATATTGCAATTGGGGTGTTTTTAATTCCTTTTAGGGAATAGAAAAGCGTCTGTGGGCTGGTGACCAACTGTGACTGCCAACATACATTTCACTGCCAAAGCGGGCATTCCCAGTTACTTCAAGTTTGCAGAGAAGCCAACTACAACTCTCTTCTGGATGACCTGAACCGATGACTGACGCCCAGCATTGATGATCGCAGTGTCTGCTCATACTTGAAAGGATCATGCCACTACTGGCAGCCCAGCACGCTGGACCGTTGAAGCAAGTTAAGCCAGCATTTCAAATGCCAAAAGTGCTTCCTGGCGGTAGGACAAGTTTAGCACATTTTAAGCCCGGCTAAAAGTGGCATTTAAACTCCAGTTCAGTTTTATTCGCCTTTTTTGTGTTTAAACGTCGATTTCTGGTTGTTCTTTATTGGTGCGCTGAAAGATCGCATTTAAAACTCTGCTGGAAGAAAGACTCAATTCGAAGCGATTCGAGCTGGGCGCAAGTGCACACGAGTGTGTGTGTGTGTGTGGCTGGCGGCAGTGTCGCCACATTGACTTCTTTATCTGGCAGTTTGCATGTGTAACATGCTCACCTACGAGCCCTCACAGCAGATGCTCGGCGCAGACGCAGCACACAAGTTTGGGCTGATCGGAGATATACGAAATGGTGAATATATAAATTCAGCATGTCGAAAATACGCGCCAGGATCTCGAACGAGGCAGACAAACACAGGGAAGCCAAGGCACATGAACTGCACTCACGCTCGCAGCCAGTCACTGAGCAGAGGTGCGAAGGCGTCAATTGCATGTGCCGAGGCCAACCGAGGTACTGACGACCGGAGAACGGCGACCGGAGACCGGAGACCGATGCGATCATCATCGCGCTTTTTGATGCTTGTTCATTTAAATTTCAATTTCTGCTGCACACGGTAGGAAGCCTGCTGGATATTTGCTGCTGCTGCTGCTCAGGCTGCTGGAGCTGTTGCTGCTATTGTTGTTGTTGTTGTTGTTTATAGATGAAAATCACGTAATACGCCATGCAAACAACATTAAAACACTTGTGGCCCATAGCACTCAGCTGCCCGAACTCCACGAGTCCATGGCGCGGAGTAAGCATAAAATTTGCAATTTCAATTCTCAAATCTGAACGGCCAAAGCTGCTCGCTCGTAGCTGGTAGCTAAACGGTGGGTTTATTCAAATTTATTTTCGCGGAATTGCCGGAATATGTCCTCGACGAGGCGCAATTTGTAGTGGGCAGCCGAGCTTGTTGCACTATTGCAGTTGGCGGCACTGCGTAAGGGTAAATTAATTGTCGCCGGCTCGTGACGCCAGGTTAGCATTAGAGTGAGAGTGTGTGGACGCCCACACTTATCCAGTGGGCGGCAAGCCAGTAGGCACATGTGATGTACGCAGTGATTTCGCTTCGGTGCAAGATTCATACGCATGTTTTAGCGTGCAAAACACAGTATTAGACTCATTTGCGAACAGGATGCCAGCAGGTCCGACGGGCGGATGGATGGACATACAAGTAGAAGACGACCTTATCAAGTACGAGCACTAATCGAATGGAATGCTGTGCTCCTTGAAAAAGTAGTCAACGCACCAATCAGTCACTTAGAGTAAAGTCATACACGGAGTACCATCAGATCCTTCAATACGGAGATGGAAAGCATGTTCTGCTCTCGAGTACATGTCCAGATATTGTTAGGCCCCCTAAACTCCTCTCCTATATTCACAACTCGCACGGGACTTGATTCGAATGACTTGTTTGAAAAGGAAATTCACACCTTGTCTGATTCAGTTGGTAGTACTGGTCTGTTTGCTAGCTGAGAAAGTCACCACCACAAAAGTAATGAATGATGGCAGTACAGAACGCTCATTATAATATGGTCTCTTTGCTGGGTCTAAGCTGGAAGACCACTACAAGTATTTAATAAATAGACAAACCAATACAATACCAATGCCCAGACCAAACGAAAACCTGATAGAGACTTATATATAGCAGAGAACACAGAGAAAGGAAAGTCTTTTTCGCTGCCAGCGTCCGTAGCGGATACACCACGATTTTGGGTGGATTCACCACGATTTTGAGTGGATTCACCACGATTTTGAGTGCATTCACCACGATTCTGAGTGGATTCAACACGATTCTGAGTGGATTCACCACGATTTTGAGTGGATTTTGAGTCTGCTTTATTTCACTGCTTTGCCGTTTGACGTCTAAGTTTCTTTTCTCTGTGCTCTCTGATATGTAGTTTCAAGGGCGATGTAGTGCCATTTCACCTGATCACACTTCAGTAGCATGTTAACGGGGGTTTCTAAGCCATGGGCACGCAAATGTTGTGCTCATAGCACCACCAGCTTTCTTGGCATGGAGGCTTGATCGTGTGAAACCCCCAAATTAAGTTCACCAAATTGTTAAGCCCTCTTTCCAGTGTGTATTACACAAATTCACACACACACACACACACTCTCTCTCACACACACACACACTCTCCCACTCTCATACACACCCATTCTCACACACACAATCACGCACCTTCTATTTTTTGGAGTTCTGCTTTTAGTTTTATTTTCGTTTCATTACTTTTTTGTGGAAGCACGGCACTGCCAGCGAAGCTTAATCATCCTTACGCCAAGCAGGAGGCCTTTAATGGGAACTCGAGAATGTTTTGTTGTAAAATTGCAATTTATGCAAAATTTGTAATTGCAAATTTGCCAGATAATAAAGCCAAACAGAGCAACGCCCCAAATGCAATGCCCATAAACAACTTTCAAACGCCAATGCAAATAAAGAAACAACATGGAATCATAACTGGGTTTGGTCAATCCCCAGCAACGAAACAAATAACTGAATATGAAAAAAATTTTGCTTTTTGCACAACTTGAGAATTTTGTTGTTGCTGCTGCTGCTGCTGCTGTTGTTGTTGTTGTTGTTGTTGTTGTTGTTTTTCTTGAATATTTGTAGTGCCACTTTTCGTAGCAGCTGCGCTCAGTTTCAGAGCTGTTGAGCAACAATTGCAACAAACACGAAAACAGCAACAAAGTCAGCGGAAAAAAGGAAATTCAAAAATGTGTCGAAAGCAAATATGCAGACAGCGGACTGGGGGACTGGCGGACTGGCGGACTGGCGGACTGGCGGACTGGCGGACGATTTAGTGCGAGACGATTAATGATTTGTTGTGGCCCGGACACTCTTCATATACATTAAGGGATCCTGACGGACCGAAACGATTTAGTCCGGGACGAATGCTACAAAATCGTTGGGACTAAATCCGCCACTTCAGGTCTAAATTCGATACTGCATATCGTTCAGTTGCGTTACGGGGCATGGTTGCTCTACCGGCAGACAGGAACGATTTAGTCCGGGACGATTTAGTCCGAGACGACTAATGATTTGTTGTGGCCTGGACCCTCTTCATATACATTAAGGGATCCCGACAGACCGGAACGATTTAGTCCGGGACGATTTAGTCCGAGACGACTAATGATTTGTTGTGGCCTGGACCCTCTTCATATACATTAAGGGATCCCGACAGACCGGAACGATTTAGTCCGGGACCATTTAGTCCGAGACGACTAATGATTTGTTGTGGCCTGGACCCTCTTCATATACATTAAGGGATCCCGACAGACCGGAACGATTTAGTCCGGGACGATTTAGTCCGAGACGACTAATGATTTGTTGTGGCCTGGACCCTCTTCATATACATTAAGGGATCCCGACAGACCGGAACGATTTAGTCCGAGACGACTAATGATTTGTTGTGGCCTGGACCCTCTTCATATACATTAAGGGATCCTGACGGACCGAAACGATTTAGTCCGGGACGATTTAGTGCGAGACGACTAATGATTTGTTGTGGCCTGGACCCTCTTCATATACATTAAGGGATCCCGACAGACCGGAACGATTTAGTCCGGGACCATTTAGTGCGAGACGACTAATGATTTGTTGTGGCCTGGACCCTCTTCATATACATTAAGGGATCCCGACAGACCGGAACGATTTAGTCCGAGACGACTAATGATTTGTTGTGGCCTGGACCCTCTTCATATACATTAAGGGATCCTGACGGACCGAAACGATTTAGTCCGGGACGATTTAGTGCGAGACGACTAATGATTTGTTGTGGCCTGGACCCTCTTCATATACATTAAGGGATCCCGACAGACCGGAACGATTTAGTCCGGGACCATTTAGTGCGAGACGACTAATGATTTGTTGTGGCCTGGACCCTCTTCATATACATTAAGGGATCCCGACAGACCGGAACGATTTAGTCCGAGACGACTAATGATTTGTTGTGGCCTGGACCCTCTTCATATACATTAAGGGATCCCGACAGACCGGCACGATTTAGTCCGAGACGACTAATGATTTGTTGTGGCCTGGACCCTCTTCATATACATTAAGGGATCCTGACGGACCGAAACGATTTAGTCCGGGACGATTTAGTGCGAGACGACTAATGATTTGTTGTGGCCTGGACCCTCTTCATATACATTAAGGGATCCCGACAGACCGGAACGATTTAGTCCGGGACCATTTAGTGCGAGACGACTAATGATTTGTTGTGGCCTGGACCCTCTTCATATACATTAAGGGATCCCGACAGACCGGAACGATTTAGTCCGAGACGACTAATGATTTGTTGTGGCCTGGACCCTCTTCATATACATTAAGGGATCCTGACGGACCGAAACGATTTAGTCCGGGACGATTTAGTGCGAGACGACTAATGATTTGTTGTGGCCTGGACCCTCTTCATATACATTAAGGGATCCCGACAGACCGGAACGATTTAGTCCGGGACCATTTAGTGCGAGACGACTAATGATTTGTTGTGGCCTGGACCCTCTTCATATACATTAAGGGATCCCGACAGACCGGAACGATTTAGTCCGAGACGACTAATGATTTGTTGTGGCCTGGACCCTCTTCATATACATTAAGGGATCCCGACAGACCGGCACGATTTAGTCCGGGACGAATGCTACAAAATCGTTGGGACTAAATCCGCCACTTCAGTTCTAAATTCGATACTGCATATCGTTTACGTCTGCCAGCTTGCGTTACGGGGCATGGTGGCTCTACTTGCACGCCACTTTCCCCACTGCTAGGCTCTGAAGCAACTCCGACTGCGGACAGATTCGCTTAATTCGCAACGCTTTCTTTAATGAAAACAATTAAAAATGTAACAAAAAAATTATGGGCTGCACAAATGACCGGAAGCTTTCTTAGAACTGAAAATAAAAAAAAAAAACAGCAGACTGAATTACAATGTGCCACACACAAACGAAATGAGCATTCGCCGCACTGCTGACTCGTTCCGCGGCGTGTCGGCGACTACGGGCCTGTGAGAGGGATTATGAGGGACTGTGGGGGCCTGGGGACGCTCTGTGGGGACTGTGACTTGTGCCAAACACTGCAGCAAACTCAGTCAATTCAGCGTTCGGCCGGCGTAATTGAGTTGTCATTGTTGCCGTTGTTGCCGTTGTTGTTGCCATTGTTGTTGTCGGTGTTGTTGTTGTCGTAGTTGTTGCATATGCGCATTTAAGCTCACATACAAATTTGCTTACTGCGAGAATTTGTCTTTGTTGTACGAATGTGTTTTTATTTATTTACTTTTTATAATTTGACTTTTTGCGAAATTGAATTCGTAGAATTGTTTGGTTCACTGTGCTTTGGGTGTCGCATTCATGTTCGTATGCGTTCGTCATCGGGTTTCTATCAGTGCCTGGAAGCACAGCGCTACAGCGCCGGCCATGAAATTGTCTCCGAGTACATGATTGCGTAGTCTATCAACGCCCATGGACAAGTACGATGAATCAAGTTGCCGATTGCAAGGCAAACTTCTACGGTGAAAATGGAAATAGATTGGGCCACGTCCTGGAAACCTTCCCAAATAGCCCTATAGACCCTAGAGTGTGATCTCGAAGGCAGCAGGAGGAAGTAACCAGGCAGCCATACTCCCATGAATCAGGGTAAACATGCCCAGGTATTGCTGGTTGGCGGCAGCAATGCCACAAAGCAGTGGAAAAGTTAATTTTGAAATGGAATACAGTTGGAAGCTTACTGCAGGCAATTCGATATTCGTTGAAATTTGGCACTATGTCGGTATTAACGACTACGAGACCACAAGAGCAGTAGTGATTGACTTAAGTCATCGAGACGGGAACAATCACTGAAATGAATCGATAGAGCAATAGTAAACTAACGATAGTATGTAGATAGATAGATATATTTAAGGGTGTTATACACTGCGACCTGAAAGATCTATTGTGATGCCCCTATTGATTAGAAAGATGAGGATAGTCTCATCTATAAATCTTCTGTCAGGTTAATTTTCGACAGGAATTCATATATTTTGGAGGAATCAAGATGAGGGATCTTGCTCATATCTAAGATATATACGATAGTACGTAAGAGAGCACTAATATCGCTGGATTTCTTGGATAATATCACAAGTTTCCAACATAACTGCCTTTCCTCTTTAAAAACGTTTGCTGACATCGTCGAACGAATTCGAAGAACATCGGTAGAACTTAAAATTGTCGGTCTTGTGCAAGAATCATATGTAAAGGCAGGATAATCCATAATTCTAGAAATATGATGAAACCAGAGGATTCGAAAAAAATTGTATATCGCCGCGACGGAAATTCCTGAATCCAATGCTTGGCAACGAATTCATAAAAAAAGGTCTAAGGAATAATAATAACATAGATTAAGATCTAGAACTAACCACCAGAAGGAAACAATAAAATAATTTCAACTATCGATGCAGTTTCTGACACCAGCAAAAATATTAACTGGTAACTAACTGGTAACTAATAGGTAAGCTAACTGGCAACTAATAGGTAAGCTAGCTGGTAACTAATGGGTTAGCTAACTGGTAACTAATGGGTAAGCTAACTGGTAACTAATGGGTTAGCTAACTGGTAACTATTGGGTAAGCTAACTGGTAACTATTGGGTAAGCTAACTGGTAACTAATAGGTAAGCTAACTGGTAACTAATAGGTAAGCTAACTGGTAACTAATAGGTAAGCTAACTGGTAACTAATAGGTAAGCTAACTGGTAACTAATGGGTAAGCTAACTGGTAACTAATGGGTTAGCTAACTGTTCTGTTCCTATTTTATCGGGTAACTCACTGAGCTCTATGAAAGAACAGAGATTATGAATGCCTCATAAGCCAGAAGGAAGTATAGTTTGCCATTATATTCGTAGCCCTTCTTATGATAACGTTCAAAGAGCATGAGCTGACGATGGATTCGTTGATTTTCGTTGATAGTATTCATGAGATTTGTCCGGCGACAATAACTGTAAGACGAAGGTGGAAGAGAACAGAGCAGACATCTTCAACATTCCTGGAGTTTTATCGGTTAATATGGCAAACATCGATCACGAATTCATATCAATCCATGCGAAAAGGACTTCTTCTACGAATATATTTTATTTTCAGGAATGGAACAAACCTCTTCTAAATAAAACAGAGAGTAAGTTACACGGCTCTTCAACGGTTTCATGATACTTGCTGGAAAATTGCACCGTCTGTGTTCACTGAGTTCGAGAGTCTTGTTGTCGAACCATTTGGACCCGCGCGTGGAATAGGGTATGACATTGTTTTCTTTGCTTAAATCAAACATTTCGAAATTAAAGCATCTACTTGGCCCATTGTTTTGCCATTTCTCGCATGTGAGATGCACCTTAAAATCACCCCTGATCTACCACATATTTATTTTCCGCTTGCTATTTGGGATCGTTAAAAGCTCCACCTATTTTCCTCAGATCCCGGCTTTTGTCACAGAACTCAAGAACCGCAGCACTTTTCATCAGCTCTCCACCATTCCTTGATTCTTTGAACCTAGTTTTGTACTACTAAACTAATCTAAATCACTGTGTATGAGTATTCCAGCTAAACGAGTAAATGGTTGTCCATTGTTCTGGCTCCTTTATGCAACAGGACCTCATAGCAGCTGATTCCTACACTGTATTTTCTTGTGTTTGAATCATTCTATTCTTCTCTAGCCCTTTACATGAATAGGTGTTCGATTGCGAGTGGAATGATACAACGTCTGTATCGGGAGGTGGTTAGAGAAGACTACGTTCACAGGTATTTCGACACTTATTTGCAACAGGATAACGTGAATACTGGTAACTAAAAAGTGCAGAACTTTTATTCTTCTTAAGACTACGAGTGGAACAAAAGGATAAAAACTTTTGGCGAACTGACAACAGGAGTTGGCAGAGCTCAGAAAAGCGCCGCCATCAATTTCGAGCTGATTAATTTCAATTAATGTGGAGGAGCCTTTAATAAAACTCGTAGAGGCGAACAAAAAATTGTGAACCTCGCCATTTGATTCAATAAATTTCAGATGGCTTTCGACTTTGACTTTTTCTGTACCAAATTCACTACAAGTAACAGGAAAAGTTACGCCTCTATTTTGATGGCGGAGTATATATGCAAATGTACACAGAGGCAGGCCATGCCCCCAGTAAGGGGAAGGTAAAGGAAACACCGATCTGCATCGACCACCTGCTCGTTTGGCAGAGACATGTCTTTAGGGGTGTGCTGGGGCAGTGCGTTCACATTTCTCTGTGCATTACCCAGAATTGAATGGGTAATGTGTAAGGGAATGTCTTCGCCATGCTCAAAAGCAAATTTGCAACCACAACCGTGGAGAATAAAATCACAAACCACAAAAGAAAGAAAAAAATTACACAAACTTGAGAAAATTTTAGCGACTTGCCGACGGCAAAACTGACTGACTGGTGCGCACGCATGCGCCGTGACAGCTACACGGCTGATTTATGAAATGCACACGCATTCACTAGCACGCACACAGCCCACAGCCAAGGACCCTGCTGGCTGCGGCACAGGCACCGTTCCGAACTGCGGTACCGGTGCGAGCGGACGGAGGAGCGCAGTGCGCGACATTTGGCGGCGTATGACAATTTCAGGGCTTATCTGATTTGGCGACTGAAATATATTTTGCACTTAACTTGCGAGCAGCAGGCTCGGCCCACGCCCACACCTTTGTTTGCCTCCTGCTCGCATTCCGCAACCCGAGGTGACGGACGGACACTGGTGCCGGCAGCTTTGTGGGGAGTTGTGTTTTTAGGAGTGAATTGTAAATGGCGACTTGTGGTTCTGTCGTCCACGTTGTAATTTTTTGATAACTCACTTGCATGTCCGCAGGATATCCGATGCCGTATGCGGTCTGGTACAGCACCAGGGTGGTGTAAATGATTGCCACGGCCAGTGTCATCGCTTGCAGTAGGCGCTTGTAATGTTGCGGCAGTGACAGCAGAATAATGCTCATTATTTTTGGCCACCAACACGACGGTTGAGAGATTCGCAATGGTACGTTCGGTTGCTGCTGCTGCGGGTCGTTGAGGATGTCCTGCTCGCCGCTAATGGCTTCATTTGGCGTTCGCGATGCTGACGTTCAATTGAATTTTATTCTGTGGCACCCGATCGAGACCGAAAAAGCACTTAAAGCCCAATTTGAGCAATTTTCAATTTAAGGCCACTTGTTTATTGTTGTTTTTGTTTTTGTTTTTGTTTTTCTTGTTGTTGTTGCTATTGTTGTTCTTGCCTGTTTGTCACTTTTGCTGCACACATGCAGCAATTCGCACTCACGGAAACAAAATAAGGAACACGCTGCCAACACGACGGAGCGACTCCGGACCGCCTTGGAATAGAAATTTTCAATTTTGCTTGAATCTTGCCTGCGATCGCATTCAAATTGGAACTGAAACCAAATGTTTCGTAAAATCACTGCAAACTGCCTCAACAGAAGTTGTCTCGAGTCTCGAATTTCGCGCACATGCGTACACCAAGACTTTCGTTCAGCAGTAGTCCATTGCGACTGATCGGAGCGCACTGTGTATCTGTCGGATACACCGCCGTTTGCAGTTGCCACCGAACGCCGACGATTGCCGACGTCTGCCGACGAGGCTCCACGAATGTGGGTAACAAAACAAAACCCAGCAAATCCGTTTGGAAGTGTGAGAGGCAAAATGCTGCTCCAATTGGACGGTCGCTAGCCGGCTGCGTGAGCCGGAGCGGGACGGGCGCATGTGCCGCGCATGCTGGAAAGCAAAAGCTAAGAGCGGCTGCCGATCGCTGCGCCTGCATCAAGCAACTGCAGTTTTCCAATTAGAGCAAACGTTTGATTTCCTTGGCTTTCCTCTGCTTCGCCTGACGTTGCATTGATGCGGTTTGCTTTGGTTTGGCGTGTAGCCTTCCTCGCTGGCGGAAAAAATATCTACGCGTACTCTCTCGCTCTCGTTCACTTCTGATATCGCTCTCTGTCTGTGTGCCTCTCTTTCGTTTCGCCTCCCTCGCCGAAGGTCTGGCATGGCAATTATTGTATGCCTCATGTATTTGGTGTGTGTTTTTTGTGCATTTGCTCCTGATTTGTGAGTGCGCGAGTTCAGGTTCAGCATGCGCCTGTAGCCTAAGGACTTCCTTTGCATTTTTGTTTTACTTTTCTTGTTTCACCTCATTTTTCCTTTGCATTTTTACTAACAATGCACATCGCGTTTTTTTTCCTTTTTGTTTTATGGTATTTTTTCCGTTTCGTACAAGTTTTCATTAATTTTTATCTTTGACACATCACAGTGGACCAGGAGACTGTAGCCGAGGTATATTTTGTAAATCGCGCCCACTACCGGTGTTCTCGATATAATGAAAGGGATGTGGTGCCTTGGGTGGAGCCCCCTCGAATGAAAACAACTTTTACCCAAGAACTTAATGAACTGCTGAACTAGTCGGGCTCTGATCTCGAAAACTAAGAAAACAACAACTGCACTTAAGGCTTCAATATCGAATTGTCGCATATGCGTGCAGGATCCTTGGCATACACAACAATCGACTACTATTGCGAAAGTGTGGCTGGCTTCTCGATCGGGTTATTCATTCATATTGTGAGTAATCGTATTTTCTAGAATTATTTCCTTCAGATTTGAACAGGTGTCTAATAAAATTCCAACATTAATATTGAAAATTTATATTCGAATAATATTCAAGTCCAAAAGAATTGAATTCGACAGAATATTCACTCAAGTATTATAATGCATGTATATATGGATGGATGGAGATATACAAACTCTCTCTCTCTCACTATCTCTCTCTCTTCTCTCTATTCTCTCTCTCTTCTCTCTATCTTCTCTCTATCTTCTCTCTCTTTCTCTATCTCTCTTTCTATCTCTCTTTCTCTTTCTCTCTCTCTTCTCTCTCTTTCTCTCTCTTTCTCACTCTTTCTCTCTTTTTCTCTCTCTTTCTCTCTCTCTCTTTCTCTCCCTCTTTCTATCTCTCTTTCTCTCTCTCTTTCTGTCTCTCTCTTTCTCTCTCTCTTACTCTCTCTTTCGCTCTCTCTCTTCCCTCTCTCTTTTTTCTCTCTCTTCTCTCTCTCTTATCTCTCTTTTTCTATCTCTCTTTCTCTTTCTCTCTCTCTTCTCTCTCTCTCTTCTCTCTCTCTTCTCTCTCTCTCTTCTCTCTCTTTCTGTCTCTCTTTCTGTCTCTCTTTCTGTCTCTCTTTCTCTCTCTTTCTCTATCTATCTCATTCTCTCTCTTTCTCTCTCTCTCTTTCTCTCTCTCTCTTTCTCTCTATCTTTCTGTTTCTTTCTTTCTCTCTCTCTTTATCTCTCTTTCTCTCTCTTTCTCTCACTCTTTCTCTCCCTCTTTCTATCTCTCTCTCGCTCTTTCTCTCTCTCTTTCTCTCTCTTTCTCTCTCTTTCTATCTCTCTTTCTCTCTCTCTTTTTTCTCTCTTTCTCTTTCTATCTCTCTCTTTCTCTCTCTCTCGCTTTCTCTCTCTCTATCTCTCTCTATCTCTCTCTCTCTCTCTCTCTCTCTCTCTCTCTCTCTCTCTGTCTGGGCCTCCACTCCTCTCACAGGGCCTCCACTCCTCTCATAGGGCCTCCACTCCTCTCATATGGCCTCCACACCTCTCATCGGGCCTCCACTCCTCTCATAGGGCATCCACTCCTCTCATAGGGCCTCCACTCCTCTCATCGGGCCTCCACTCCTCTCATAGGGCCTCCACTGCTCTCATAGGGCCTCCACTGCTCTCATAGGGCCTCCACTCCTCTCATCGGGCCTCCACTCCTCTCATAGGGCCTCCACTCCTCTCATCGGGCCTCCACTCCTCTCATAGGGCCTCCACTCCTCTCATCGGGCCTCCACTCCTCTCATAGGGCCTCCACTCCTCTCATCGGGCCTCAACTCCTCTCATAGGGCATCCACTCCTCTCATCGGGACTCCACACCTCTCATCGGGCCTCCACTCCTCTCATAGGGCATCCACTCCTCTCATAGGGCATCCACTCCTCTCATAGGGCCTCCACTCCTCTCACAGGGCCTCCACTCCTCTCATAGGGCCTCCACTCCTCTCATAGGGCCTCCACTCCTCTCATAGGGCCTCCACTCCTCTCATAGGACCTCCACTCCTCTCATAGGGCCTCCACTCCTCTCATAGGACCTCCACTCCTCTCATAGGGCATCCACTAATCTCATAGGGCCTCCACTCCTCTCATAGGGCCTCCACTCCTCTCATAGGGCCTCCACTCCTCTCACAGGGCCTCCACTCCTCTCATACGGCCTCCACTCCTCTCATAGGGCCTCCACTCCTCTCATCGGGCCTCCACTCCTCTCATAGGGCCTCCACTCCTCTCATCGGGCCTCCACTCCTCTCATAGGACCTCCACTCCTCTCATAGGACCTCCACTCCTCTCATCGGGCCTCCACTCCTCTCATAGGACCTCCACTCCTCTCATAGGGCCCCCACGAAATGTTTCAATCGGCTACGATCGGCGTTGACTTTTATTTCTTCGAAAGATTTCCCGGTAGTTTGAATATCCTTTTCGAGTACTCTTTCATATGCAGCTAGGCAGTCCTTTTTTTCTGCTTCCTTGCGGGTTCCAATCGAGGGCTTGTCTGCATAATTCTGATGTACAAACAGTCAACTAAATGTGAACTGCCAAACTCTACTCTTGCATTTCAAGAAAACGATGAAGCATTTAATCCATTCTGTGATCACCTGCAGCTCATTTGAACTAGTGTTCTGACCAAACCCCCGTCGCCCCAAATGTGCAGTGAGAATTTTCGTCCTTGTTAACTGAGTGACTATCGGAACCAGTCATCCGTATCTTACTTTACCAACCATCGGCACGTTACTCATATGCACCATCAATTTGCATGAGGAAACGTTTCCAAAATGTTTCGCAGATCACGTCAGTCTGGTATGAGAAATCTCCAATACAGTTTCCTTCTATGACTGACTTCATAATCCACCACTGTCAACACTGTTTCGCTTTTTATGGCATCTTAGCATGACTTCCTATTGAATTCTTCGAGATTCCTGGCTGTTCCCGAGTATCAGATCAGCGACTGAAATGTCCACTGAGTTTCTTTCTCCATTTTGTTTCCTATCTATAAGTTCTGGTTCTGGGTAATTGGTCATTACTTTGAATTACGTGATATTCCCTTGGAAAGAAACAATTTATTTCATTATTTTTCATATCTTTACAACTTTTTGGTTCGATCAAGAAACTATCTTTGGAAAGAGTCGTTCTAGAAACTGAAAAACACTGACGAAGTTTGTAAACCTCGGAGGAACTGTTTCGCACAGACTGGTTGGAATATTGTGTAAATAATTCGAATAGTTCAGAGACAAATGCAGTGAGAATCCTCCTGTAACAGCCACTCTCTGCCTAAATGCGTATATATGTGCCTCTCCAACACATGGCTATGGAAACTAGCGATATGCCACGCAATCTGCACTACTGTGCATCAATATGCAATACAGTGAATTTGCATATGTGCCGCACAAGATTCCATCGCACCAGCTAAAATTTTGCTTTCCGTTCCATTCTTGCCGCAGTTTAAAATCTTTTAAATTATTTTCCCATTCGCTTTGTGCACACATTCTTCATTGTTTTTACGCAATACTCGATTTTGTTTGCCGTATCTTTACTGCTTCCTACCATCGGCTACTCAACCCCCCCCCCCCTCTCTCTTCCGTGCCTACCATTAGTACACAGTGGTAGATAGGTAGGTACGCATAAATTGATTTGCAGGACTTCAGTGTGGGCATCGATCTGCGGTGCTCTCTTACGTGCACGGTCCCTCAATTTGGAAGGAGCACATAAATGGAATTGTTGGGTTGAATCATAAGAGGCATCAGCTGATACGAGTATCTATGTTGGCAGCACTTGAAGGGAACAAAGGAAACGAGTGCTTAAGCAACTGCATGGACTAGTCAGGAGTCCGATGAAGTTCAGTATTCAGAATATTTCTTAAAGTCTGCTGTTGTGAGGTCCACCCTAGTCTATCCAGCCTCTCTAGCCTTGATATCCATACTCTGAGAAGTACCTGATCACATGATATCACGCAATTCACTCCTAAATTTGAGGGTAGACCGGGACCAATTTTCCCAGTAGGATCCCACTGGTGCAATTTGCAAGGGCCTCATGCCTGTCCCAGTGTGTTCTAAGCCCACTGACATCGGCAGACAACGAAAAACTCCCCATTGGAAATATGAGATTTTTCCTGATTTATTACTATTGAAATAAAGCTTCATGCTCCTTCCCCGCCCCGCAAGACGCAAGAAGTCGCCCTCTGCCTGCATTTCAACCGATCGAATTGAGAACAATAAACAAGCACACTCGCAATTCGTCCTTAGCTGCTTTTGCTGCTTTAGATACGCGTACAAAAACACTGCAACAACAACAACAACAACAACAACAACAACAACAACAGCAGCAGCAGCAACAGCAGCAGCACAGATAACGACATACAACAATTCCATTAAATGTTGTACGCTGTCAGGCTTCGCGTCAAGTTATCGTCGTCTGCGGCTGCGTCTGCGCGAGCGATCGCATTATTATTGTCGCGCTATTGTCGTCGGGCGCATGCGCACCACTTCGCCTTTATATTTCCTGTACTCCATTTGTGCGGCTGTGTGTTTGGTGGCGCATTTTTATTTCACTCTTTGCTGTCATATTCCATGCACATTTCGCCTGAATGCGCACATCGAACCAAGCGCAGTGCTGCCAGATTCATCCGAAAAGGGAGTGATTCGTAGCAGTCTCGCATACTCAGGCGTTCTGGAGTATGTGAAGTTTTCCTCTAGGATACTCACTCTGACAAAATTAGTATCACTTTTGCTGTAGCTCCATCAGGAGACGCCCTCAACCACAATGTAAGGATGGAAGCAGCCCATATGCAGTTCACAATTTCCTGTCTTACTTTTGATCAAAATCGATTCCAAGCTGGAGAGTTTCCATTTCCCAAATTTTGGCAGACGTGATCAAAATAGCGTTCAACACTTGGGAGCATAATTTTGGCGGCCCAATGTGGCAATATCAGAGCTAACGAAGCAACCAGCCATCCAGCCAGCCATCTACGCGCAATCAACCTACTCACTCACACAGAGCTCCACTTACTGGTGGATTTGCATTGTGGGGGCACACAATCTGCATCTCGGCATCTCGGCATCTTGTCCCTTTGTGTGCTCGGCATACGCGGCCGTTGGAGTCGATATCGATTGTTCTGCAAACATTGCGGCGTGTGTGCAATTGTGTTCCCTTCGGAGTTTTATTTTTTGTACGAGTCTTATTCCGTTGCCCCCTCACAGAGTGTACTCGTACCCGTCCCTTGCAAAAGTGTGCGGTTAGGCATGTGCCGCAAAAGCAGCAGCAGCAGCAGCAGCAACAGCAGCAGCAGCAGCAGCAACAGCAAAAGCATTTTTAATGCCATCCAATCCTTAACCTTGTTAGGAAAGGATGCTGGATGTGGCGTATGGGCGAGAGGCAATTAATGTGCCACATGCGGTCATAATTTTGCAATTCTTCCCCTCCTCCCTCTCACAGAAGTGTGCTCCGTTGCTAAGTTGCTGTTTGAGCGCTGAAATGTAATTTTTGATTTAAATTTTTCAATTTTTGAACTTCAAATAACTTTGAAACTAAAGAAAAATTGCATGACCACGGAATTTCCACAATAAAAACAACAACAACAACCACCAGAACCAACAGCAGCAGCAACATTTGCCAGCTTCCAATTTGCTGGCCTAAAATTTCACTCCAGTTTGCCACGCTTCACAGCATATTACAAGAAAATTTCGTTGTTGTTGTTGTTGTTGTTGTTATGAGTGTTGTGGTGGCTTTTTTTCTACTTTGTGATTCATGATTGAACGCCCCAACACTCTGCCCCCCTCTCCCTCCTTGCACATTGGACCATTGCCGGCACGGACTAGGGATGTGACAGCGTGACTATTCGTTATTCGCGTATTCGTATTCAGCAAAATTGCGCACGATTACTCGAGTCATTATCGAGTTATAATTTATTTGTAAATTATCCTTTCAAATACAGAACACTTTTTCAGTTTCAAAGTCTGAATGCCAGTGTTGGGAACCAGTCTCTACAGAGAATTCGCCAAACGGAGAATGGACAAGTTTGGAGTATCGCTCAGCCACCGCGAACGCGCCAAGGTTCTCGTTCCGTGGGGTGCTTGGAGAGCATAACTTCACCTGACTCCAGATTCACTCAACGAACATTTTGGTAGAAGTAAAGCAGGAAAAGCCAAGAGAACCCATTATTAGCAGTGCTAAAATCGATTCCCTTATAGATTGGAAAATAAGAAAGATGTGATCATACTCGTAGTTGTACGGAGCGTCGGATTTGGCTCTTCCACCGGGCTGCGAGCCTCGGATATTCTGTCTGATCGTTTTGTGGTTGATTGCATCCAATTAGAGCTGAAACAGAATTGTTTGTCCTGGCAACGTTTAAATTGAGAATATAATATACCAGGAATTTTACGCTCCCCCCTGAATCCCACTCAATCTGGATCCCACTCAATCTGACGGCAAATGCCTTACTACGAGCAGCATTATGAGAGAAGTGAGCTTCCAATAACACGTTTATGAACTGAATACTGAATACAATTATACGCAGTTTCGCACATCCCTAATCCGCTGCATTGCAGCTCTTCTAGCCTCTGCAGACAGCGCCTTGGCAACCAGGAATTGAATAGGCACCAAATCGAAGGAAGAAACCCCGAACCAGCAAACACAACCAAAATTATGGAAACAACGAGTATGCGCAGCAACAATTGCAGAGCGAAAACACAGCATTGGCTGCCCTGCGGTTAGGCGTGTCCCCAACACTCGCGCGCGCGCCTGCGCTCATTGCAGCTCAACGTATTCATTTTTCACTTGCATTCGTAGCAGTGCGCGCCCCAGAAATGATCCCCGGTAGCTATGCAGAAAGCTGGTTAGTTCGATTTCGAAGCACACGTTTCGCAGACGGACTGGACTGGACCGGGCCAGAGCCAGAATCAGAGCCACAGTCACAGTCAGAGCCGTTCAGACCAGAGCAGACCAGAGCAGAGCAGACCACGCGCTACGGGCGCAACATGCCCACACTGACTTGGCCTGGGCTGCATTTGTCAAGGAAACGGCCAGGAAGCGAGCGGCGGCGGAGGCGGTCGGGTTGAGTGAGCAGGCACCTTGGCGCTGCGGCGACTGCGTCAAAACGAGAGCGCGCTCGACTGGTGATTGCATTACGCGTGCGCGCACTCAATTGAACTCCGGCTCAGCATTAGCGGAGCCGTTTGCTGTGTGCTGGGCAAAATCCGAAACCGCCCAGAAGGTGAATTATTCTAATCGGTATAAAGATGCATAATAAAGCAAAATAGTGGACACCGCTGGCAATTGTAATTGCGCACTGGCATGTGGTGGGCAGGCGAGGAGCGGTCGGGCAGTTGAGCAGCAGGGCAGCCAGCCAGGCAGGCAATACTGCTGCTAGGCCTGCCGGGCATCATAGACTGGAGCCTGCCAGAGCACTGGAATTGGAGTGTAAGCGGAGTTGATGTTGAAGCTGAAGCTGAAGTTGCAGCGACGAAGAGAACAGCTGCAATTTAAATGACGCCGAAGTGTGCGACGCGGCTTAAATTGTTTATGAGCAAATTTCATTATGTTGTTGTTGTTATTGCTGTTGTTGCTGTTGTTGTTATTGCTGTTGTTGCTGTTAGATTCGCTGTTACAGTGGGGGCATGTGCCGCTTCGAATTTTAGCATAAGTAATTGCTTTGATCCAGCACAGAATCATTTAGGTGCATGTTTGAGGAGGGGGGCGGTGGGGCGGTGACGAGCGGCAGCAGGCAGCAACATATGTAATCGTTTACGCATTCAAACACAAACCCAGCGGAAAACATGGCAAGAGCAACAGAGCTCCTCGGGCTATCTACGAGTGTATTCAAACCGGAGCTCATTCAAAATTGTGAATTGCGAAATTGTGAACCTGAAACCGGTTTTTGTAGACCACTAATTTGCTATATTTCATATAATAAAATTGGAAAAAAATCAATTATTTGCTTTGTACCCATTAAAGGCCTCCAATTTGAAACGCATTCTACTCCGATGTGTCCGACTTGCTTGCAACTGGATTGCAAGCAATCAGCAAGGCATCATGACTTGTCGTTTGTGACCTCTCAACATTGACTTTTCATTAAAAACCTCTCATCAATGACGTCCCATCAATGATTTAATCGCAAATCCTCGTTTAATAGTCCTTTATCCTACTATAGTTATGAATGGGATGAATCTACGATTGCCAGCAATCTCTGCTTAGCAATGAAGTCGATGTTGTTATGACTGACTTTGTCGAGGGCCAAGAGAGTGCGTAGGGATCACTAATGCCGGGTTAGTTGAGCACCAGCAGTGGAACGGATCCCCTTTCAATGTGTGTGTGTGTGTATGTGTGGGTGTGTTTCTGAAGCTTTCTGACCACAGAATATCTAGTGAACTAAATTATGGATAAACTTTGTTTCTGACTTACAAAAGCTGCCTTGACTCTGAGAGCGTAGCACGCAAATCTTCAGAGATCGCGCCACTATTACAGCACCTTTTGCTGAGCCGCATCGGATATAATGCGATAGATTCAGTGAAGAATCTCGGCTGTTTTTACTAAACTTCTATTTCTTAATTTACATGTATTTATTATTTTTTGTGGTCATTTCAGCATTTCGCTCGACTGGCATTTGAGTGGCTTCGTGTGTGTTTACACAAATTCATCACGCCGCCGTGGCTGCTGCTTCCTGTACGAGTGTGTCAGTTGTGGCCCGGCGATTGATGTCCAAGATGCGCACACTTGACATTAAGCAGCTTCAGATTAATATCAGCGGATCAGTCATTGTCGGTCCGTCGGTGGCTGTACTGGCCGGTTGACTGGCTCCGTTTGGCACACCGTGGCACACCATGGCACAGCATCTGCGGCATGTTCGGCGTGTTATTTGCCTGTGTACTCGTACATTTGTCTTACATGGTGGGCACACAAATGGAAGGTGCTTTAATCCTGGTTCCCGGAAAACCACTTAATTCTGAAATGTGCGCCTTAATTGTGTCCAGTGGCGACTGTGGCTTTTGTACGAGTAGTTTCATTTCTACAATTTTAATTCTTACAAATGTTCAGGCTCTGCAGCACGACCTCAATTGAGTGATGTTGCACTAATCTGTGCTTATATAGATCGGCATTTAAGTATTACGTGTTTTGTAAGAGAGCTGAACTATCGTGTTCATATATAGGCGTAGGTGAAAGGCCTCCTGGAAATGGGTTGCTTGAACCGCTAAGGAAATTATCCAACTCAAAGCTTAGCGAAGAAATCACATAAGTGAGAGAAATGCTTTTGTCTGTCTCAGCGAAGGTTTTCTGGAAGATCAAGCTGTATGATATTCAGAGTCCACACTTGAACGTCGCTTTTTCATATCCCCCAAATTATTGACTTCACGGAGGAGTCTGTAGTCTTCCCCTTTCTTCTTATACCTCTTTCATACAAGTTCCGAACAAGTATTAAAACGTGAAGAAGGGAAGAAAGTTGAATGCGCAAAGGGGTTTCCATAGAGTTGTAACTGTGTGCCCAGGTCCCTTAGGTAGGTAGGGCAGCCGCATCACCAATAAACCAGTGATGCCACTTAGACCACCAGCTGGGTCCGTTCTGAGCCCAGGTCCCTTAAAAACATACCTCAATGGAAGCCCCTCTTTGACCTCTCAGAGTGTGCCCAGGTCCCTTAGGTAGGTAGGGCAGCCGCATCACCAATAAACCAGTGATGCCACTTAGACCACCAGCTGGGTCCGTTGTGAGCCCAGGTCCCTTAAAAACATACCTCAATGGAAGCCCCTCTTTGACCTCTCGGATGTGTTCTATGCATAGGAAAGCGAACGAAGAAGGTCCCTTAAAACAGTCCTCAATGAAAGCTTCACTTTGACCTCTCAGATGTGTTCTATGCATAGGACAGCGAACAAAGACGCTGCAAATATTGATTTATTCTACCTTCCACCTTTAGAAATTTGAAGTTTATTTTTACCCTCTTTGTTGTCTCATATCTCTATTTTCTTCCTTGGTTTATGTTTCTCACCTTCAGGGCAAATATCTTTGGATCAGATACTTGCAAGTGAAATTCACCTGTAGAAAACCCGCCCACACATTCCCAGTGATCCAACTAACCTCTTCTCTAACTGAACGAAGAATGTACGAGTATCAACAGCTACACTGAGAAAAGGAAGTCCTGACCTCAACCAAACTAGAACTGAGGGGCGAAACAGCCGGATTCGCCAACACTTTGCGAGGCGTGGCTACATGGCAGGTCAGATTGTTGTGGCTAACATGGTGGTGGGAGTCAGAGAAAGAAAAGTCTGTTTCGCTGCCAGCGTCCGTAGCGGACACACCACGATTTTGAGTGGATTCACCACGATTCTAAATGGATTCACCACGATTTTGAGTGGATTCACCACGATTTTGAGTGGATTCACCACGATTTTGAGTGGATTCTTGTACAACGTCCCTCCGTTTTATTTCGCTGCTTTGCCGTGTGATGTTTAAGTTTATTTTCTCTGTGTTCTCTGACGAGTACCTTGGCTTATTCCTTTGGTGACATGTTGGAGAGCTGGTTACCTCGCAACCATAGAACACAGAGAAAAGATTCTTTTTCGCTGCCAGCGTCCGTAGCGGACACACCACGATTCTGAGTGGATTCACCACGATTTTGAGTGGATTCACCACGATTTGGAGTGGATTCACCACGATTTTGAGTGGATTCACCACGATTTTGAGTGGATTCTTGTACAACGTCCATCCGTTTTATTTCGCTGCTTTGCCGTGTGACGTTTAAGTTTATTTTCTCTGTATTCTCTGGTGGGAATATGGTGTTCCTGGTGCCAGGGCTGGCGATTTCTCTTCTACTCTGTCCTACTTTCTTGTCTTCTTTTTCGGGCTCCTTCGTGTTTTATCTGATTTTGCTGGCTGCCCTTCTTCTCGCTGCAATTGAATAATTTACCAAACGAATTTTCGTTTGTTTCAAAACACACGCAGCCACAATTCGAAGCGAATTTCCAGGTTGCTGCCACCCCCGCTGAGAGTATTTTCGTTTCATGGCTATCGAAATAAATTCAACACAATTTTTTGTTATTGCGAGTATTTTGTAAAATCATTGTTGGACAATCATTTTTCTAATTAGTTTTTAGTTGTTGGTTTGTTTTCCGCTCGTAGGGTAAATTTCCGTTAAAGTACTCATGTGGGAGCGGGAACTGAAGGCAGTATTCAGTCAGACGCAAGATCGGACCGAATAAAGCGAGGGCGATCAATAACTGTCAACACCATTTCAGGATTGCCCGCGTGTGTTCGAATCTTTGGAGGCACTCGTGTATATGCATATATATAATAATAATGTAAATGTATGTGTGTGTGTGTGTGTGTGTGTGTGTGTGAATGTGTGCTTGATGAAGGTCGAACTTTAACGGAGACCCCCTGGCGACTTTTGTGGCTAATTGTGCCGTGTTACAAAAGTACCTGGAACAGTTGGAGTCCGCATTTACCAGTATCTCCGCCCAAGTAGAGAAATGCTCGAAGCAACACAGACACAACAACCACACCAATCGGGAGTGCATTTACGCTGAGGCGTTGATTGCACGATGAGGCAACACAATCGAAAATGCTCACAACATTTTCCTGAATCTTGATGAAATGCGTGAAAGTGCCGAAAGCGCGCTTTCAGTGTTCGATCGACGCGGCAAGAGACCCCCTGACCACAGATTCTCATATCTAGATCAAAGCTGTTGCCAATTCTATATATCCAGATTGCCTCTACATAGTTCACTCTTCCCGCTGCAGCCTAATCTATTCCCCTCCCTAACGAAGCGAACAATGTGCCAACTTCTCCAAAGGAAACCGAGTCCTGCCTTGAACAAAGCTCGGGAAATTCAGCTACGCTATGACTAATGTGGTTATGGTGATACTCGTGCATGATAGTGCCTGGACCGAAACTAGCTGCTTGTGCCTCTATACCAGTTCAATCGCTTTCTAGATCTGTGAACTGATCAACTGTGACTGGTCACACACACCCGGGTCGTGCCAGTAATTTGCACACTTTTCGCTGCTTCCTGATTTACTGATTTTTAATAAATCGCCACGCCAAGCCAAGCGAAGCCAATCGAAACCCAAGCGGGCCTCAGCTGCGCATGCGTTCGGAAAACGATAGCTTCGTGCTGTCACGCCCCGCTCCAATCTATTTATGAGTATCTGCTGTCGCACTGGCGAATGTTCCAATTTATTTAAATGCGAGCGAACGCGCTCCGTCCATGCAGCTGTGCGCCCGGCCACTCCACTCGCAAATGGCTGCGGTGCACACCCGGTTTGGCTGTGACTGGCCTGGCGCAGCTTGCGGCACAGAGCGCAATGTTTGTCCAGCGCAGTCGCAGACCATTCATTACGCGCGGGGCGAATGTAATGCGGCGTTTTGATTAAGCGCGCTGACCTCCTGCAATCACCGCACCTAGTTTCCATTCGAGAAACTCAATTTGTTAGCCAAGTTAATGAATCATAAAAAGAAAGGGAACAATCTGTGCCCATACAGCGATGCTGCAGGAATTTCCGCGAACTCTGTTTGCACAGCTTTCCACACAGCATCTTGTGTAGAGAGAAGCACCGCCAACATACCACACGGGAACCTGTGTGACACTAACCGCTCTTCTTCACGGATGCCGAACTTCCCACTGACGTTGACTCTACAGGACTCTTAGCGGCTGTTGTGTGGGTATGTGTCCTGCGTACTTGGGCCATGATAAGAACATCACCTGGCACAGAGTAGGATGCAAAGTGGAAGAGATGAACACCTTTAACATGAAGTCACTCACGAAACATCTCCACCCATATGTAGAAGTAGCTGGAAAGATATCACAGGACATATTCCTCAACATACCAGAGCAAAATTTGTAAGGGCCTGGGGAACGGAAATCAACTCGATTCCAACTGTAAACCTTCCTGTGGGACAATGGGATACGATACCGATCAACTTGAGTCCAACTGTAAACTTTCCTGTGGGACAACGGGATTCGATACCGATAGGAGTTAGAACTGATCTTAACTTGAACTCCAGGTAAAGCCGAACAACTTTTTGCCCAAGCAAGCTTAGTGGAAAGGCGCTCCACCTGTGCTGCGTCACAACACACAAACAATATAAATGAGTCACAATGCGGACTAAGAAAAAGTTAGACACGAGAGCTATGGGAGTTCTCCTGGAAAACGGCGGCACCAGTCCGAACCGAATTCTTGGCGGATTGACCGTTACGGAGTGCTGACTTCGAACTTCAAATTAATTGCGCTCGTGTTGGCACACCAAAACAATCCCTCCTTGTTTTTGAGGCGAGAGTCGCGGAGAGCATAGACTCGTGTTGATACTCAGTGGCGTGATGCACACATTGCCGGCGGCAACAGGCATCACTGCCACCCTGTTCCCTCAAATTGTGATGAACTTAGCGCCCAAGCAAATTGCACCAGACAGACGCACTTCTGAACTGCAGCAGAAGATTCCGACACGACCACGAGGGTCTTGAACTTGTCATCCAATTCGGTCCGTTGGTCACTTTGAAGCCCAATACTTTGTAAGCCAGGCATGTAGATCAGATTAGATTTATATAATATATAATATGTAATATATATAATATATATATATATATATATATATATATATATATATATATATATATATATATATATATATATATACATATATATATATATATATATATATATATATATATATATATATATATATATATATATATATATATATATATATATATATACATATATATATATATATATATATACATAATATGATGCAGCCAATTTACTTAAAAGATCTGGAAAGTCTCATATAAAGATATCTTCTATAAGAAATTGCTTCAGGCAAGAACTTTTGCATTCCGTTGGGATCCAACTGAGGAATTTCACTCAAAAAACAACGTATGAAATTCTTGAAAATATCCGACGAAATTAATCGCCCAGTGTGTAATTTTGTACTCCAGATATCTCTGGGTCTAACAGTTTAATATATTGGTATATTGGAGTTTATCCATTTTCGTTCCACACCCAAAGAAAAGCTTAGTTCACATAAAACACTTTAAACGATTTTTGCCAAGGCTGTGGCTCCGAGGAGGAGGACGAGACGGTTTTCCACCTCTTATGCCACTGCCCATCTCTGAGCAGAAGAAGAATTCGCCCCATTTCTTACAAGCCTGACAGAGCTGTCATCCTTTAATATTAGGGACATAGCAAGGTTCATCAAACTATCAGGATGGTTGCCTGCAACATGATGGGGGAGTCGTGCCTTTCCCGGCGCTGTCTTTGCGCTGACTATCACCATCCCAAGTAAGGGAATTTTTTAGTCAGTGTTTGAACGGCACCACACCGTGGTATCACAATGGGCCATTATGTGTGCTCAAGTGTGCTTTTGGCAAACTAGGCGGCCACTCCTACCTACCTACCTACCTACCTACCTCACATAAAACTGTTCCAATGAATTTGATCGAGAGTGGTGAGGATCCCATTATTTCGTACACGTATTTCATTGGCAAAACACCACAAAAAAACAAGGGCAAAGGAAAAGATGTGAGCGGAATAAAAGTAGCACAAATGTGGTGAATTGTGGGATTTCACCACAATTGCAAAATGCGACTCCACCATAGACAATTGGAAAGGAGTGTGGCCATCAGCGAAGTGAGCATAAGCCTAATGTGCAATGGCGCTATTGCAGCAGCTACCGTTTTTGTTGTTGCTGCTGAGTTGCATTTAATTGCGAGACGCAAGAAGACTGCAACGAGAAATAGCTAGGCACGCATGCAACTGCGCTAAAATTGTCAATAATTACCGACACACACACACACACACACAAGCGAACGATACTGCCCCACGACCATGCACGAATTTGTGGCGTCTTTGCTCTTTGCATTGTGGTGGAATGTGGCCTTTTGCAGCACTGTGGCGCTTGTACCGCAAGTCTCATTGCTCATTTGCAGAACTTTTCATGTGGGCATTGAACGCAGTGCGAAGTGCAAAGTGGCCGCTCCATTTGCTGATTCGCAATTGCTACAAATTGCATGTCATTTAAATGTGTACGCCACATATTCATTGGTGTCTTGGTTTCTTCCGTCCACCAGTCAGTCTCCCGCCAGTCCGTTCGTGCCAAGTCAGTGTGCTGCGATGCAAATGTAGCATTTCTTAAGACAACGTTCCTTAATTGAAAACAATTAAAATACTTGATGCAGTTGCATTGATGTGGAGTCTGTATTTATTGCAATTTTGATTAACATTTGCCCCCATTTCTCGAGTTCCATTGAACTCGTTGAGCGGCCACTGCGGGAGCTCTACTCGACTGAAGATATACACTCGAGTACTTTTCAGTTCCCCAAGAAACGCGCGCTCTAATCTGCCAAACCAAGGGCGAAAGTTAACAGACATGTTCAGTGCACAATTGGAGAGCTGCAGAAATTTCCGAGTATCACGGCGAGCAATGATCCATTGTCCTTAATTCTCTGCCACAATGGTTCTCAGCAGCTGCAGTGAAAAGCTCACAGTTCTAGGCTAAGAGCAGTGCCCGCAACCAGAAATGCCTACGCACAGGATCGAATGTGCCTGCACACACGTATTTAAGACGAGCTTTTAACGCGTGGTTTTGTGCTGCGGGAAGCGCATAGGAAAGCTCGAAGAGCTGCACATGCTCTTAGGGCAAACGCACGGCGGCCGCTGTTTTACGAGCACAACGTCCAATTTGTGTCTTCGACTAACCTGAGACATGTGTAGTCCTCGGCCGATCTGTATGTACGACTACGCGCATCAACACTTTCGAAAAGACAACAACGACGAAAATGTCGCGGTGCTGGTGTACAAATTTAGCGGGCGTAGCTGTCACTCTGAAATGAATTACGGCGCGTTGATTGCATTTTGCGGCTGACTGCTGAGGCTGTCGACATTCATTGCAGCCAACACAACGCCAGACGGGACGCACAGTGGGCCGACTGCGAGTTGCAAGTGCGCAAATACATTCGTCGAACGGTTCGTGTGAGTTGAAAATGACTGTTGGTGAATGAGAAGTCACTGAAGCTAACTACGAAATCCATTGCAAAGTTCTGCTATAAAAAAGCGCTGCAAAACGACCGATGGTTCAGTTGTGATCACAAAGCAGCAGTGCTAAGGATGGTTGGGAAGTAAAAGCGATCAACTGTGGCGTTGAATTAACATTTAGCAACTACTTCTGAAGTCACTTTGTGTTAAATAGATGAATTAGCAAGCAAAGATTTTGATATCACTCGACGCAGTCCAGTTATCCTCCCAAAGATTCGTGAAACTAATATTCGCAACAAAATGAAAAGAAGACAAAATTCCCCGAGAGTTTTTGTGCACAATACTCGCAGCATTGAATAAGATTGATTCACGAAATTCTCTCTTAACTAGAAATGAGGCGGGATGCGTGTTTGGAGAACGAAATTCTCTCTTAACTAGAAATGAGGGGGCATGCGGTTTTCGTGTTTGGAGAACGTCATCCCGAGGAAAAACCATTAAATCGTTTATGTTCCATATTATTCCTCAGGCTCATGTTTGGATAGTTGAGAACACAGAAATTATATACATACCTTCAATAGCATCTCACTACAGGAAGTCAAACCTTTTAAGCTGTATAGAAGAAACATTTCCGACAACTCCGCGATGACCGAGGCTCCATTCGCGGAAGAATTATCAGTTGTGATTATTATCAGTTGTGATTATTAGCAGTTGTGATTATTATCAGTTGTGTTTCTTATCAGTTGTGATTATTAGCAGTTGTGATTATTATCAGCTTTAATTATTATCAGTTGTGATTATTATCAGTTGTGATTATTATCAGCTGTGATTATTATCAGTTGTGATTATTATCAGTTGTGATTATTAGCAGTTGTGATTATTATTAGTTGTGATTATTATCAGTTGTGATTATTATCAGTTCTGATTGTTATCAGTTGTGTTTATTAGCAGATGTGATTATTAGCAGATGTGATTATTATTAGTTGTGATTATTATCAGTTGTGATTATTATCAGCTTTAATTATTATCAGTTGTGTTTATTAGCAGTTATGATTATTATCAGTTGTGATTATTATCAGTTGTGATTATTATCAGCTATGATTATTATCAGTTGTGATTATTAGCAGATGTGATTATTAGCAGATGTGATTATTATTAGTTGTGATTATTATCAGTTGTGATTATTATCAGCTTTAATTATTATCAGTTGTGTTTATTAGCAGTTATGATTATTATCAGTTGTGATTATTATCAGTTGTGATTATTATCAGCTGTGATTATTATCAGTTATGATTGTTATGAGTTGTGATTATTAGCAGTTGTGATTATTAGCAGTTGTGATTATTATCAGTTGTGATTATTATCAGTTGTGATTATTATCAGTTGTGTTTCTTATCAGTTGTGATTATTAGCAGTTGTGATTATTATTAGTTGTAATTATTATCAGTTGTGTTTATTATCAGTTGTGATAATTATCAGCTGTGATTATTATCAGTTGTGATTATTATCAGCTGTGATTATTATCAGTTGTGATTATTAGCAGATGTGATTATTATTAGTTGTGATTATTATCAGTTGTGATTATTATCAGCTTTAATTATTATCAGTTGTGTTTATTAGCAGTTGTGATTATTATCAGTTGTGATTATTATCAGTTGTGATTATTATCAGCTGTGATTATTATCAGTTGAGATTATTATCAGTTGTGATTATTATCAATTGTGATTATTATCAGTTGTGTTTCTTATCAGTTGTGATTATTATCAGTTGTGATTATTATTAGTTGTAATTATTATTAGTTGTAATTATTATCAGTTGTGATTATTATCAGTTGTGATTATTATCAGTTATGATTGTTATCAGTTGTGATTATTAGCAGTTGTGATTATAAGCAGTTGTGATTATTATCAGTTGTGATTATTATCAGTTGTGATTATTATCAGTTGTGTTTCTTATCAGTTGTGATTATTAGCAGTTGTGATTATAAGCAGTTGTGATTATTATCAGTTGTGATTATTATCAGTTGTGATTATTATCAGTTGTGTTTCTTATCAGTTGTGATTATTAGCAGTTGTGATTATTATTAGTTGTAATTATTATCAGTTGTGTTTATTATCAGTTGTGATAATTATCAGCTGTGATTATTATCAGTTGTGATTATTATCAGCTGTGATTATTATCAGTTGTGATTATTAGCAGATGTGATTATTATTAGTTGTGATTATTATCAGTTGTGATTATTATCAATTGTGATTATTATCAGTTGTGTTTCTTATCAGTTGTGATTATTATCAGTTGTGATTATTATTAGTTGTAATTATTATTAGTTGTAATTATTATCAGTTGTGATTATTATCAGTTGTGATTATTATCAGTTATGATTGTTATCAGTTGTGATTATTAGCAGTTGTGATTATAAGCAGTTGTGATTATTATCAGTTGTGATTATTATCAGTTGTGATTATTATCAGTTGTGTTTCTTATCAGTTGTGATTATTAGCAGTTGTGATTATAAGCAGTTGTGATTATTATCAGTTGTGATTATTATCAGTTGTGATTATTATCAGTTGTGTTTCTTATCAGTTGTGATTATTATCAGTTGTGATTATTATTAGTTGTAATTATTATTAGTTGTAATTATTATCAGTTGTGATTATTATCAGTTGTGATTATTATCAGTTATGATTATTATCAGTTGTGATTATTAGCAGTTGTGATTATAAGCAGTTGTGATTATTATCAGTTGTGATTATTATCAGTTGTGATTATTATCAGTTATGATTATTATCAGTTGTGATTATTATCAGTTGTGTTTCTTATCAGTTGTGATTATTAGCAGTTGTGATTATTATCAGCTTTAATTATTATCAGTTGTGATTATTATCAGTTGTGATTATTACCAGTTGTGATTATTATCACTGTAGCCTCTTGCAAGGAAACTAAATTTCAAAGAGAAAATGTCTACTTCAATTACTAAATAGCAACCCCGCCGCTCTGCTTCGGGAGTCTGTGTTGAATCTTGAGAGTGAACTCACGTGAGAGTCGGATACCCTTGAGCCAATGTGGGTATTCAATCTCTGTTGACAACCCAATATACTCGTATTCTTGGTTCTGGAAATATGGTATTTCCAAGAAAGGAGGCGTACAAAAAATACCATCAAAATCTCGACCACATTTGAAATTCCAGATAAAATCCCCTTTGTCTCTGTAAGAGTGCTTCCTTTACAAGAGATGGCCTAAAATGACTCATAGAGGAGTGCGGCTGATCTAGCTTGAATTGCTTCCGCCACTACACACCTTGAGGGTGGTGCCAATATATGCAGAAATTGAATATATTCATAATTGATGTTGTTCCACTGTGCGCCACATGGTTGCCGAATGCAACGGCGCAGCATTACTGTAAAGTGGTACAAAGGCACCAAAGTGGAACATAAAAACCAAAGGAAAAACGAAAAAGTGGCTGGAGGGGAGAGGGTGCAAAAAATATCAGCACACAAATTGTCGGCAACACACTCGAATTTTGATATGGAGCTGATCGCGCTGCACATGCGCCCAGGAATGCTCCATTAAGCCCAGCATTGTGTACAGAGTATTTGCAGTTAAATTTTATGCTGTGCCGCGCAACGGATCTTTCCAGCAATTTGTTGTCGAAGACACTTTCGAACTGGTTGCCGGTTCGGAGACGGCGGCGCGATTTGGCTGGGACCCGTCCGGCGTGGAGCGGTGCTGTTCGCGCTGGCCCTGCGCTGAGAATAATAAGTCTGCGCACATATTTTCATTTTGCATTAATTACCAATGGAATCATTACGAGGCACCCTACCGACAGCATCATTTATCAGCAATTATGCATGCGCATGCGCACATAGTTTCCGACATAGCCAAACAGCGGAGCAGTCGGGGAGCCACGCAGCCAAGGAGCCAAGCGGCCGGCCAACATCCACGTACGAGTACGGAAAAAGAAAGCACTGTCGCGCAACCAGTCCTTGCTGTGGCACCACCACTGTGTGTCAGAATGTGCGTGCAGTCGCTTAGCATGCACGGGAAGCGACAACTGAGCGGGCTCTCTGATCAATGATCGGTGATCTGTTAGTGATATCGAGATTGATTATGGCCCAAGGGCGCAAATTAAAGCCTTGCTCAGTGCAACAGTTTTGAGCTAATTTTCGCTTTATTTGTTAGTTTTTGTTGTTGCTTTGCTTTCCTTTCTGCTGCTGCTGCTGCCTGCCACGCATGCGCAGTTAAAAATGTAAATTAGAATTCTGGCTGAGCCGTCGTCCTCAAACGAGTTCTCTGCCTGTTGTCCTGCTACTCCTAAGCTGCCAGAAATTCGCATGTCAAACAGTTGACGGCCAAAACTTGCAAAATAGCTGAGAGGGGCCGAGAGCGAGGGGGCGAGACATGGGGGCGATTTAGTTTAATAATGCAATTAATTATTATTTATTGGATTGTAGACGGACTGCGTTCAACGGATACAGAAAAAACGCTGTCTGGAGCGTTTTGAGGCACGCAATGTTTGGGCCGTGGTTGAATGGCTGCTTGGCTGAGTGGTCGCTTGCCTGCCTGGCTGGAGGAGTTGGGTTGTGGCAGCACTCAAATCGTTTGCAGCTAAACGAAAGTGTTGCATGCGATGCTGGTATTATTAAACGCATTCTCAGCCAATTGTGTGTCTAGCACTACCGTTCGCCAGGACGCTGAAGAGCCGTTGGACGCACGAGATATCTCTATACAACGCCGGGAAACTCATCAGCATTGACCGGCCCAGAGCAGAGCATTATTTTTAGTAGTGACAGATATTTATGACGGTCCCCTGGTCATTTAAGGAATGCCACATCAAGTAGTACGCGCTCTCCTCCTGTGTGCATAGGAGCGCACTTGTGACTGGCCCTCCATCCATCTAACCAACCTTCCAGCCATCTATCCGTCCCGCCGGTCGACCCTGCCGTCATCAGCATGTGCTCAACGTTCAACTTCTTCAACATGAGGAAGCCTGTGGAAACGTGTTGTAAAACATGACCACTTGCGCCTCTGATCTTGATAAGAGCGCGACTCTGCTAGTGTGGCGGTGTGCGTGCATGTGTCTGAATGCATGTGTGAGTTGCGGCATGACCCACATGGAAAATGTGCAAATACACAACTACTCATAAATGAAGAACAAAGGGCAATATGGGAGGAATTCGGAAACAGTTCCAGATGGGGCTCATCCTTGTATGAAGTCCATCTTACAATTCGTTCGGGGCTCATCCTTGTATGAAGTCCATCTTACAATTCGTTCGGGGCTCAACCTTGTATGAAGTCCATTTTACAATTCGTTCGGGGCTCAACCTTGTATGAAGTCCATCTTGCAATTCGTTCGGGGCTCAACCTTGTATGAAGTCCATCTTACAATTCTTTCGGGGCTCAACCTTGTATGAAGTCCATCTTACAATTCGTTCGGGGCTCAACCTTGTATGAAGTCCATTTTACAATTCGTTCGGGGCTCAACCTTGTATGAAGTCCATTTTACAATTCGTTCGGGGCTCAACCTTGTATGAAGTCCATCTTGCAATTCGTTCGGGGCTCAACCTTGTATGAAGTCCATCTTACAATTCGTTCGGGGCTCAACCTTGTATGAAGTACATCTTACAAGTCGTTCGGGGCTCATCCTTGTATGAAGTACATCTTACAAGTCGTTCGGGGCTCATCCTTGTATGAAGTCCATCTTGCAATTCGTATTAATACGAAAATGAGTGCATGCCAATAGTTCGGATCACTGGATTGTGTCAAGTTATAAGGCAGTTGACAGCAGAAATAGTTCCATAAGATTCACTCAACAAATTCACCATTGCAAAGAACCGATTGCCCATTTTATACTTACTCTCCACTTTCTTGATCATGTCCATTTTGGAAGGCTGCCAAAGTGTGTTCATACGCGTGAAAGAGACAACAACAACATAGACATACAAAGGACAATATAATTCACGAGTCCTAGTAAGAGCGCCGATTTAGATAGAGGCACATAATCATTAGCGACCGATGTGTAGATTTAGTGAGAACCAGATAGCAACAGCGTTTATACATGTTTAGACATGAATGTGGGAATTGTTTCGTTACAGTATGAATAAAATAACGACAATACGTTATAGAGAGAAGTTTAAGAAAACCATCTGGGGAAACTGGCGATGGAATTCGGAAGCGTTCGCCTCACCACACTGGGGAGGCCGATAGCATCATTCAGGTAAACGTTAAGTCCTGTTCAATGCAGCGAAGATCGCAACTGCACGCGTTTCCTACTGGGCAGTTTCTACTCGTCTAAGCAACAGTTGAGGATGTAGCACCTTGAGACAGTTCCGATGTCTTTGCAGTAGCGTATCCTGCCGCATGCCGCAGCTACGTTTTAGTTGAAGTTGCGAAGTTTTTCAAATTGTTGAATACATTTTATGGCGTTCGGAACGTGAACAGACTTAAATCAACTCTTCAAAATGCCCGTAATAACTTGGCATTCTTTGCCTGTCAATAAAGCACTCTTTGCGCCTAGGAGCACCGAAGACAATAAAACTGGCCATCAAACGAGTGGGTCCCCTAAACGAACGACTCAGTAGAGTCTTAAATACATAGTAGAGCAACCGTTAGCAACTGAAATAGTTGTCCCATGGGCTGACGGAGTCAATCGAAAGGGCCATAACCAAAGATCTAGATACGTCCAGATCACAAAATGTCCAGAATTCCAGAATTGCAGGATCTTGTCTCTAGGGAAACAAAAGTATAGTGGATATTCCAATCCAAGTAAGTTTGATAGTAGAGCAACCCTTCTTTTCTATATTGTTATATTGGGCAAGTACGAGGAATACCAGTTTCAAGTTGGTCCCAGTTGGCAGTGGTTAAGAAATTCATGTGACCAGGGATCACCGACAACTTAACGCAAGACCTTCTGGTGACAAATCGTCAAAGCTGTGACAGTCTTCTAATGTGGACCACTGAGGCTTGGCTGCCATCCTCCCTGTTGTAAACATTCCCAATCGTCAAAATTATTACTTACAGGACTGCGCGTACAGGCGCCTCATGACCTGTTCCCACCTGTCGCTCCAATTGGAAAGCATTTTGAGCAATCACAGTAAGCTGGAAAGCCTCTGTAAAACTTATGAAGTCAAAAATGTTCATTTCAAATTTTTCATTTGTATTAAAATTATAGGATAAACACGTTCTATAGAAATTACATACTGAAGGATTGAAAAGTCTTTCACGAAATATTGTCGAGTCTTTCCAGTAGGTAAGTAGCCTGCATCAACTCAGCCGACCTGGATCTGCTTTTCTCAATTCGCCCTTTCGTGTTGTCCTTGCAGTGTCCAAATTCGATTTGAACGATGTGGCCGTACAACCGCGCCATTTATATTTCTGATATAGTCTACATGATCGAAGTGTCCTTGCACGTGTTTGCTTATGTGTACAAATTCCTGAAGGAAGAGTTGTACGAACAGTGGATACTCAACTTTATGTATAATTAATAAATTGAAAATAATAAATGAAATGTGAATAATATGAGTGACTATCAATTGGAGAAGGCAATTAATTTATTCCATATCCTTCGGACAGGACCAGCAATAGGCATACTTGCCCTTTGGCCATTGGAGCAGGATAATATTCAGGTTTCTAGAGGATCAATCCAGGATCCAACAATTCGCTATCCGTGAAAAATTCTCTTGGGCAGGTCACCAAGCCGAGCACGCAAGCGCTCTGAATGCCTGAGGAACACGGGGTAAATAAACAGTGAATTCTCGCGAGCCCCAAGGCCAAACGAGATACAAGGAGCCTTTCCGTTATAGTGTTTCGCCTCCTTTTTAGCTGAAATAATCTTTGGTGACTTATTCGGAAAATTATCAGATACCTCCTCCAACCACTCAACTGGAAATGCAGAGTAACAAAATTCCATCTTAAAGGAAGCCATGGAACTGTTCTTTTCATCTTTCCTTGGGCTGCATTATTGCTGTTCCTTCTCCCGTTCATTTGCCAAACAATAAAAAAAAATTGCAATATTCTCGTGTATCGGCATTCCCAACTCTCCTCTCTTGACCCGATGTTATGGAGCATTGCTCCAAACGCTAGCCGTCAAAGATTCAGGCTGACACTGATGCGTAGTCATCTGTGTCGATGATATCCTGTTGCGACGAATCTGTCGGCCCAAAAAGCCAATATTTGAATGTTGTACACTCTTACATAGGAAGGGCGTCCAGAAAATTCGGTGGACTAGGCAGCAATTCGAAGGCCATTCTGTGGATTTGTCGCCTCTGGGTGTTTTTTTCCTTTATCCAAATATATATCAACAGCCGCTCCGTGCTATATGCACGCCCCTCACGTATAGGTGTGAGATTTCTGCACGAGTCGCCCATTCGTGCGGAAGACCGCCGCTCTCACATTTAAAAAGGAAATCCTGGACAGGAAATATCTCAGTTCCTGATCAACGAAGGCATTCTACGCATCATTCGCATTTCCACACAACTCTTACCTGTTGACTGGCCATGCAAATGAGGGAAACGATCTGCCCAGTTCGGTTGCCAGTGCCCGAGTGGTGGGACACGTTAAACGTGTTGCCAGTCAACTGATCCGCTAGAAATTGAAATGAGGTCTGCGTGCGGCAATTAATCACTGGAGCACATGGCACAGTCTTGCGGGCACTTTGCTGGGAGTGCTTTGGCAGCGCTACACGCAACTCATGGTGCCGGCAATTGACTGCTGGGCCAGGAAATCCATCCTGGCCCAGCAGTCAATACAGCAGCAGAGCGCATCATGAATGCCGATTGACCGTCGGAACGCCGGACGCTTAGACGAATGAACAAATGGACGGACGCACGCCCACTTCGCCCAGTGATAAGTAAAAGTACCCGCGAACAGTGGGATATACACATACATATGCGACTGCCCTCCCTGCTCTACTCTGTTCTGTCCCGGCCCTCTAACAGTGAGATGCGCATTAACACACGGACACTGCGCCGCTCCAAGAGTGTTATCCGCTTGCTGCCGCCTTAAAAGTGGATTGTCATGTCATGAGCGCTGCACGGGCGCACAGGCGTGTCAGTGTCTGCTGCAATTAACACTGCTGCGTATTCGCCGGCTGGTTAGTGTGCTGAGTGGCCAGGGCCGAGCCGTCCGGCAGGATGCTCGTATCGTGCGGCTTGAAAATTTGTCACTATCGCAACGCCGCTGGTGGGCAAATCGCGCATTTCAACTGACACAGCGCGCTGATAATGAGCCACGGACAACTCCGTGGACTTCCTCGGCTTTCCCTGCTCGCCTTCGATTAGCACAGTCGGGTGCAGCAGGCAGTCAACGGCTGTACGCCGCACAATTAAGACATTTTTCGTGTTGCAACAGACTCGTTAAAAAGTCAGTTTATGGGGCGAACTGTGGAAGTGAGTGCCGTACTCATCGGTGCCCCACTGCAGCCAAGTAAAGTGGCCACGTCTCTACGGTTTTTTACGAGTACCTTCAAAGGCTGCGGACAAACTCCTGTGTTGTGTGGATGGTAACGTGCTTTGTGAGTGGAACTTTCGTTACTGATGACTGAGGAATTGCCAATGAGCCCTCTTAATATGTGGATGTAAATGGTCTTTTCGAAGCATATCTACGAAGATTTCACGATCCCGAAACAGTCGAAGCAACATTAAATACCCATCAGAGCGGACTGCACATACTCAGATAAACATACAAAATTATTCAGTGACCCGGAGGCTTCTCATCTAGCCACAGACTCCAAAGCCTAAGTGAAGTAGTGAGCTGCCTGAATAATGAAGAGTGAAAGGGTCCAACACAATCGTGTGCTCTTAGTCGTATAGAGAATGACTACTGATACTTGATACTTGATACTTGATACTCGATTTGGGTTTATGGCGACAAACAACCACTTGGGAGCTCAGCAAAGAGAACAGATCTCTGTGGCTGAAGGAACAGTTTGCAACGAAGCAACAGGAAAGACTTTGGCTAAGCAATTATACCACCATGACCCTACACACCGATTAGGCACTGGCCCAGCAAGATCGGGACATTGGTTGTTAAGGGAAAATACTCTTGATGGAGAGATCAAACGAGTTAAGCTCTTGCAGGTATGGAAAGGCAAGTGCATGGACACTGTGTCTGTAAAAATTTGAAACAACCTTCGACATTGTAGGTCAATGGCCGACCTTGACAATCAGACGAAAGGTCATACTGCGGAACGCCTTACCACTGGAAATGGATTTCCTTCTCATCAGGGAAGTGCATACTATATTGCGTGACGTAGTCTAGGAATCAGGAGACAATCAAGACAACCAACGACAGTGGCCTTCCAAATATCCCCTTAATTAGCAATCATCTCTCTCTCTCTCTCTCTCTATGTTAGGTCTGCGAGATTTTGCTTCAGCTTCTATCGCTGCCAGCAACTGCGTTGTCCCGCCCACACTTTTCTGGGTACAGGCTTCCACTGAAGTCGCGGCATATCAATTCCCGCGAGAATATGGTCACTGAGGCAATCATGTAAACACGACACCTCCAAATGTACGACGTCTTCATCACTACCATGCACTCTGCTGATAACATCGTCCTCTGCATGCATGTGGGGAGGGGGTGGAGGAAATTGCACACGTTCGTAGCCGTTGATAGCGCACCAACGCAGTGCTCCGCTGGCCGCAGTGGTGGGGTGACAATTTGCACAGGACCCCTCCACGCTGCCGCATACCACGAACCAGCCGCGTCCATGTGGCCACTGCCACAGCAATCCGCATTCATTTGTCGCAGTTAATTTGCACCGGCGACTCAGATCGCAGAGCAGAGCAGCGCATGCGTGCCCGATTTGGTCGGTACAGAAACAGCACGTCAGCAAATGAGCGAGCGCGCCCCACCGCACCGCACCGCAAACAAATCGCTACCATTTGTTCCCGGCTGACCCAGCGCACAGTGGTGAGTTTTTAATTGGCTAAAAAGGAAAACGCAGCAAGCACAGAAACACGGCAAAAAAGTGGCCAACGAAACCAGCAAAAAAAAATCAAATTAAATGCAGGAAAACAGTAAAGGAACAGCCGAGCTCTAAGGTTGCCAGGCTGCCGAGCTGCGCGACTCCAGACGCAGTTGCAGTGAGTGAAACTTATTTATTACAAAAGTTGCCGTTTAAAATTTATTGGTTCAAGTTTACCACGAGTCTTCGCCCTGCGCCCGACCGTGCAGCCGCCAGCCGCATGTGCAGTGGCCACTTGCGGCCGGGCATGTCGAATGGTAAGCAAACATAGCCGGCGGCGGCACTGCGGCACACGGCTATGCGTAGACACACAGCTCCATGAACACATGCACACCGACTGCATTGAAGTGCAAAGGACACTGCATCCGTCGACTGCGTGTGGAGCTGGCTGCAACGCGCCGCGACGCATTAGTGTCTGAAACTTGGCATGCCTTATAAAGAATTTTGTGCTCCTGAACTTTTCGATCCAATCAAAATTCTTGACTGTTGTTTTGTCAATTAATTCGTACGCGACGACGATCGCGGCAAAACAAAATGCAAAACAAAGGAAATGCGATACAGAAAAGTGGCAAACGAACGCTCACCTCTCCCTACCACAGGAGTGTGTAGCAAATTTGTACTAGTCCTGTTGTACCCCCTTGTAAGAGTCATCGGAATGAAATGAGTGCAAAACGTTGAAGTCAGGTTACCGCGACTGCGAGATACCGTACACCAAAGCAAGTTGGACACAGAGGAGATGAACCTTTCAAGTGTTATCTCTAGAAGGAGGTTGGAGGCAGGAGATGAACCTTTCAAGTGTTTTATCTAGAAGGAGGTGGGAGGCAGGAGAAGAACCTTTCAAGTGTTATATCTAGAAGGAGGTTGGAGGCAGGATATGAACCTTTCAAGTGTTACATCTAGAAGGGGGTTGGAGGCAGGAGAAGAACCTTTCAAGTGTTATATCTAGAAGGAGGTGGGAGGCAGGAGAAGAACCTTTCAAGTGTTATATCTAGAAGGAGGTTGGAGGCAGGATATGAACCTTTCAAGTGTTACATCTAGAAGGAGGTTGGAGGCAGGATATGAACCTTTCAAGTGTTATATCTAGAAGGGGGTTGGAGGCAGGAGAAAAACCTTTCAAGTGTTATATCTAGAAGGGTGTTGGAGGCAGGAGAAGAACCTTTCAAGTGTTATATCTAGAAGGAGGTTGGAGGCAGGATATGAACCTTTCAAGTGTTATCTCTAGAAGGAGGTTGGAGGCAGGAGAAGAACCTTTCAAGTGTTTTATCTAGAAGGAGGTGGGAGGCAGGAGAAGAACCTTTCAAGTGTTATATCTAGAAGGAGGTTGGAGGCAGGATATGAACCTTTCAAGTGTTACATCTAGAAGGAGGTTGGAGGCAGGATATGAACCTTTCAAGTGTTATATCTAGAAGGGGGTTGGAGGCAGGAGAAAAACCTTTCAAGTGTTATATCTAGAAGGGGGTTGGAGGCAGGAGAAGAACCTTTCAAGTGTTATATCTAGAAGGAGGTTGGAGGCAGGATATGAACCTTTCAAGTGTTACATCTAGAAGGAGGTTGGAGGCAGGATATGAACCTTTCAAGTGTTATATCTAGAAGGAGGTTGGAGGCAGGATATGAACCTTTCAAGTGTTATATCTAGAAGGGGGTTGGAGGCAGGAGAAGAACCTTTCAAGTGTTATCTCTAGAAGGAGGTGGGAGGCAGGAGAAGAACCTTTCAAGTGTTATATCTGGAAGGGGGTTGGAGGCAGGAGATGAACCTTTCAAGTGTTATCTCTAGAAGGAGGTTGGAGGCAGGATATGAACCTTTCAAGTGTTATCTCTAGAAGGAGGTTGGAGGCAGGAGAAGAACCTTTCAAGTGTTTTATCTAGAAGGAGGTGGGAGGCAGGAGAAGAACCTTTCAAGTGTTATATCTAGAAGGAGGTTGGAGGCAGGATATGAACCTTTCAAGTGTTACATCTAGAAGGAGGTTGGAGGCAGGATATGAACCTTTCAAGTGTTATATCTAGAAGGGGGTTGGAGGCAGGAGAAAAACCTTTCAAGTGTTATATCTAGAAGGGGGTTGGAGGCAGGAAAAGAACCTTTCAAGTGTTATATCTAGAAGGAGGTTGGAGGCAGGATATGAACCTTTCAAGTGTTATATCTAGAAGGAGGTTGGAGGCAGGATATGAACCTTTCAAGTGTTATATCTAGAAGGGGGTTGGAGGCAGGAGAAGAACCTTTCAAGTGTTATCTCTAGAAGGAGGTTGGAGGCAGGAGAAGAACCTTTCAAGTGTTATATCTAGAAGGGGGTTGGAGGCAGGAGATGAAACTCTTCTTATTCCCATGCTCTGAATGGTACCAAATGTGGACCCACAGTCCGCTGGCGCTGACCAATAATGCGACCAGGCCAATATCATATACCATTAGAAGAACACCCAGAGACATACGTAACACCATTGAATTTGACTTGAGAAGTTTCGAATATTGTATTTCTCGCACACAAATTCTTGTACATCAGATGAGTTATAGAATGTTAGCTATGCCTAAGGAGATAGGAGACAAGAGTAAGGACGCCTTCTCCTTCCTCATAACACCATTAGAATGGTGCCAACTATCGGCACATAGCTATTCTGTGCACCTAAAGTAAGGAAGCCTCGAAATGGCTCTCGTTTCAGACCTCAAAGAGAGGCAGGGACAATTGTACGACCATATCTCGAAAAATGTAGTGTACTCAGGAGCGGTATATTCTGGTCAAAACATATTTTGTCTTAACTAATGAGAGCCAAAGTGGGACCATTTGAGGGCAGTTCTCAACAGCTGTCTATAAGAGAGCATGTGAACGGGGCGTTTCATTTACACGATTTGCTGTAGAAGGCAATCGGGTGCTGTCTGCGGGTTCGGGCATTGTTTATGCCAAGTTTCAGCAAAATGAAGCCGATCGCGAGACATTCCTCCCCTCTGAGAAGGCACACTCACAGACCATTTAGTGACAGCGAAGTGACTTGCTGCCTTTCCTACTACCTCCGTTCTGCAAATAGCAAACACGCAAAAAACTCCTCCCCGCCAGTCAGTCAGGGAAATGGCCCGAGTTTATCTGGCCGGGCCGAGATGGCAGATAATGGCAAAGCGCGCGAGTCTGTGTCAGTTGCGCTCAGGTAGAGAAGTGCGAGTAAATGTTCCTAAGTGTCGGACTCAATGGTTTTTCGTTGTTATGTCAGTGCGTGCTCGAGTTGTGTTTGAATTGGTGAGAAGCCGCCGCCGCCGCCGCCGCCGCCGATTGGCTCGCTGGCTGGTGGCGTTGGCCCTGCTACGCTGTGTTTGGGCCGGCGGCTCCATTGTAGTCGGTTGTGATAAATTGTGAAGTTGAACTCAATTTTCAGGGAATTAACTCTGCTCTTTTCGGTTGCACTTACAATACGCACCAAAGTAAACAGAAAATGTTTGATTGCCAAGTAAACATGTGCGAGTACACAGCCGCAATGTCTTCCGTCCACTCTTTCCCTCTGCAACAGATTCCGCCCTGCCTTGCTCGCTAGCTGACCGGTTCGCTGGCTGGCTGGCTGGCTGGCTGGCTGGCTGGCTTGTGGCTGGGTATCGTATCTTCGCCTCCGTTCGTTCTTTTCCCAATTGATTTTTTTCTGTTGCTTTTATTCCACACAATTTGAAGTGTGTTTTGTTTGGTTAAAAGCCATTAAAATTAGCGTTAATTAGTTCGGCAAACGAAGAACTTCGGTAATAATACATGAAAATTACTCGTAGGTAAGATTATTTGTAAGAGCAATTAACAATTTCCCCGTTTTACGAGCGTTCTCCCGCCGCGTTGACATGCGCCTGCGCATTGATATTCGTACTGTGGGAAATGCGGCGCAGTCCCTCACAGCACAACAGTATCTAGGCAAGCTTAGCAGATGTGCAGGCAGTCGGGGACGAACACACCTCGCCTGGCTTATGCTGTTCAGGCAATAATCTAAGTCAACATGAGCGGTTCCTAGCAAGGCTCCTGAACCATTATGTGCTGCAAACCCTTTCTGAATCATCAGCACTCTTTAACCACCAGAAGCTTAGGGAAAAGACTTGGGAGATGCAAATTAATTGGAGTTATGTTGTGGAGTTCCTTTCTAATTAAGGATAATTTGAAGGATATGATTCCACAAATCAATTGAGTACACCAATTCCTTAAGTGGACATCAAAGGCGTTCATCTGGTTCGAAGCTGGATTTTTAATAGGATTTCAACACACACAAAAATCTCACCCTCTGGAGCTTTCAAGCTCGAACTGGTTCACTTTTCGTACTACTCTTACAGGACTCATCCGGTGGTTTCAGTGCTACAAGTCGGCGCTACTACAGCTCTTCAATGCAACCTGCACTTTATGCTGCAGACCCACTCTTCCGCTCATACATGCTCTTCAATAAAGTGAAACACTTCTTTCCTCGGAGGGAATGCAAAGCTGATGAACTCCCTGAAGCCATTCTGAAAACCAAGAATACTGGGAATAGTGTCAAAAAAGTATTCAGCAAGTAATCGTCTTAATTTTAATTGTTTCGATTTTTTTTCTTATTTCCTAGGGATTTTACATATGTCGAGCAATAAATTCCTCAGCACTCGATTGCCCCACAAATGCAGAGTATAGAAATCAGGCTCTGAACCTCAACCGAGGCAACGCTCTAGATGGCAACTGTCATCTTAGTATGCCGAAGTTTGCTTATCTCCAATTGCAGTGCTGCTGGCAGCTGCCCTCCACAGTGGAAGTACTTAATGGAAAGTAAGTCCGCTACGGAAGCGGAATTTCCTTAGACCCCTTTTATAGGGTCCAAGACTTGACGGTCTGGGACCCTTTGTTCTATTTGTTTTCTACCCAACTAATCGATATTGTACCCTTCCCCTCCCATCTTCCTTCTTGCTGCAAAAACTCATTTACAACCCTATGTAGAAGCGTGTGAAACAGGACTTACTTCAAACAATCGATCTATCTCACTCTAATACACTCGGTGAAGCTTCTGATAAACTCGCTGAAATGGTTTAAACGGCACTTGCGTAAGAGGGAAAGAGACAAGTAGCGTTACATATGCATACATATATGGGAAGTGATAATCGATACTTTTCTGGATTTCTTCGTCGATTAATTTGGAAAGTATCGAACAAAAACATATTTTCATTGAAAAGTTATGATTAAATAAATAAATACAGTGGTGCAGTAGTCGGATCGCCTGTGGATTGTAGGAGTGGCAAATAGAAGAGGAACCTTGATAGACAAAATCCCACTCAAGAGTGAAAAGAGAAGAGGGCTGGCTTGCTGACCACATGCCACGAATAAATTGTGTGTGAATCGTTGAGGTTAGAAGCAAGGATATGCAACCGGCGTGCTGTGAACTGACTCAACTGGCCCATATGCATACGGCGAGCAGGCTGGAAGATAGAGACAAATATGTATACGGAGGAATCAATGTCACTCTCTCTCGTATACATGGGACGACCTCATTTTGTGCAATCCGCTTTGGTCACTTTGTATGCGATGATTATGTGGACCATCGCCTTGTCTCTGGCTGGATTGAAGTGCATATGTGTAGGAAAAGTCGACATCAATGTGGACCGGACACTCTTCCCTTGTAAACTTTGTGATATATATGTATATATCACACTATATATTTATATATAAAATTTTGTTGTCATGAAAAATTGGATTGTGTGCCAGAACACATCAAGCATTTTCAATTCTCGCAACGAAACTTATTTCCTCCACTTCTGTGCTCTCCGTTTATCACTGGTCGCCGCTGTCTCTCCTACGTGCTTCCGCTCGTACATACATACATCCGTGCTTGAACGTGGTTAACGGGACTTTTAAGCAGTCGCCTTATTGCCGTAGTGGACGGTCGGAAAAGAGAGTGCACAACAGTGAATCGAATACTAAGTGCTTTTTTGGATTTTTTCTTTTTGACTTGAAATTTAGGAGTAGTTTAAATGGAACATCTAATTGCCAGAAACCCTCATCGTAAGTATCCTGATGATGTGATTCTTAAGTATCTTCTCTAAATTTGTTGACCTCCAACTTCAGTTGCTACTACGAAACGCGAATTGGACGTTATTGTGCGGGCCATTTACGCTGACCTAGAAATTTGGCGCAAAAGCCACGAGGAGGGGGTTGAGGTGGTTGGCACAATTCATAAAATTCGCGGTGAATGCGTGGCAGCGGAGAGAGGGAAAAATGCTCTAACGAGCAAGCGCGGCGTTGCCGAAGAGAAAGTCCATCTCCACCAACTGCGTGAGCGGATGCGCATCGAGCGAGCCAAACTCTTCGAGATTGTGAAAAAATTAAGCCACGTGAAGGAGCAAACAAAGAAATACTTTTACGCATTGAACGACTTGTGCTTGGACAGCGATCTGCGCGTCTGCGTATTCTATCGCAATTGGCAACTGCAGGACATGGCGACCTTTCTCGGACACATTTCGGACTTGTACGAAGCAGAATTTAAAATTAAAAAGGAAACGGCCGGTAAGTTGAGTGTCGGTGCTGTGTTTGCTTGTGTGTGTGTGTGTGTGAAGGATTGTTTTTTTTTCCTTTTGCGCACGTTCCATGCAAACACACTGGCCGAGATAACAATACACAAATGCAGGCAACAAAGTAGTCACACAACCAAATTGTGCCACACACACAAACACACACACTCAGTTATACATACTCGCTCGCTCTTGCGCAATTGACCACGAGCAAAACCATTAGAAAGCACAGCAGCAACAGGCGAGAGAGCATCCCCGAAAGATCGAAAGCACACACATACCAACACCCACCAACACCCTGGCATGCCACGTGCATAAGCTTAGGCCTCATTCACAGCTGCAGACATCAGTGGGAAACTGTTCTCTCGTTCGGCAAAGTGATTTCAGTGATCTGCACCCGTTATTGTCAGAAACCCCAAATCGACTGAGGGAGTGTGTGGCTAATTTTCTTCAGAATTCTGTTTAACCAATGATAAACAAACCTCCATATAGGCAACTAACGAATAAGCAGACGTCAGAAAATTTTACGTTTGTCCCGTCTATATGGTCTCTGGAGGGAGCCAAGTGAGAGCGAGAGCCATTGAGAGCGAGAGGCGTTGAGAGCGAGAGGCGTTGAGTGCTACAGGCATTGAGCGCGTAACTGATATTGAAATCTTCAATTATAGATTATATTTGTTGTAACTGATACACAGTGACAGTGAGACATTTACTATATGTTCATAACAGAACTGTCACTATTCCCAATATATCAAGGCAATGTAATTTTACTGTTACATGGGGACTCATGCGACATTTTATATAAAATCTGCTACTGATGTAAAGTAAATGGGGAATAATAAAGACGTATAGAAAAGAAAGGTATTTTGTCTCTTTGCGTAACCCTAATCGACGAAACTAACTAAAATGATATCACCAGAATCAGCACGATCTGGGCATTCGGCGAAGTTCATAAGAAGAGAAAGATATGCGTGCTTAGGGGAAGTCAGTAAATTTGGCTAATGTTAATTTATATCGAAACAAAGTGGTCAAAGTACATGGAATGCAAAGAGTGAACAACAACAGTTCACTCGGTAACAGAAAATCTAAAAAATAAATAAATTCGCCTTCTCTTCGGCCATTTGGGCAAGTGGCGGCGCTGCAAGTTGCCTCTCAGTGTTGCCAACCAAAAGCAACGCTCAACAGTAGCGCGATGCGTTTGTGAGCTACTCTCAGTGGCCTAATGCAAAGAGGATTAATGTATTGTATGTAATGTATTGTATGTAATGTATTGTATGTAATGTATTGTATGTGATGTATTGTATGTAATGTATTGTATGTAATGTATTGTATGTAATGTATTGTATGTAATGTATTGTATGTAATGTATTGTATGTAATGTATTGTATGTAATGTATTGTATGTAATGTATTCTTTAATCCTCTTTGCCTAATATCCCTTTAATTGAATAACCAACAACAAACAGTAGTTGACTGCAGATGTGAACTCAGCCTTAGTCATGTGTTGCTTCCCAATTATGTATTTTGTTGTTGTTCTGGTCTAACGCACACGCCATCATCGTATGATGTTGCCGGTGTTTCTCCATAGTAAATGAGCTTTAGCAAACACGGTGTTCAAATTATTATACACAGGTGTGTTGGGAGTGAGGTTGTCTGGAAGGATAGCTATAATACTATGAAGGCGCTCGAAAAAATGCAGTTTATTCGAATTTAGTCCATTTCAAAGCAAACAATTCGAATACGGCTACGAGTGTATAACATGGCATTTTCAACTTTTCCCAGGCTATAAGTTTCTGTTGTCTTATATTAGTTTTGCTTTAATTGTGTGTTTTGTTGTTGGGTTTGTTTAAATGCCTAATTTGTTGTTCTTATTCGTCATATTTAATGCAGCGCACATCTCCAAATCGAAAACCGATGATGAATTGGACAACCACCGCAACGCCTGGATCACTAACACTCACGTCTTCTCCAAAAACTACAATGATGAATTCGAACAGTTCAGTTTCGAGATGATGTGCACCTGCAGCAGTGATCAAATCGCTAACAAATTGTGCACCTGTGTGGACAAAACACCCTCGAAGTGGCTCCAATTGTTCTAAATAAGAACGTACTCGTTTCTTGTTTGTTCCCTGCCCGTCTTGTAAAGAGAAGGAATGTGATTTGTTATTTGTGGTTCTTTAAATTCGTACATCGATCCAGCTAATATGATGTACAAATTATTTATTGCACTCAATTCTCGTTTCCTCCTGATCATAATATTTGGTGGTGGCTGCGGAGTATGGTAGCGGAAATGGTGCGCCAGCAAAGCAATTCAGTAGTGGCTCTTAATTTAAATGGACTCCTCCCTCGTTTACTCCACCTGTGATGATTATTATATGATTATAAAGAGTTTATTTTGGAATGAAACAATTATGCAAATGTATATTGAAAATTTTTATTTGCGGTCAAAAAATGTTCAACTTAATTGATAAACTTACAATGAATAAATTTGGATTTTTTGTTTTAATTGTTGTTTTTGTTTTCTTTCAAATTTGCGGCACTTAATATTAGATTTTCACTAAAACAATTTCTGTTTTAATTTTTGCATACATGTATGCATGTACATCTAACCGTGTGAGTGAGTACGTGTGAGTGTTGGCCTTGTCGGATGTTGGCTGTGTACGTATGTATGTTGGCTGTGTGTATGAGGCGTGTTTCCTGTGTGTGTCCGTGTGTGTGTATGATGTTTAAATAAACTAATGCATTTTCTGCTGTTCTGGGCAAACAATCAATCAAAAGGTCCTTTTTTTTGTTTTATAAACATTTTTTTGTATTCTGTTTTTATTTGTAGTGGTTTATTAAAATGGCATCGCTTAATAATTTGTTGTCCGCATCGACCCCCCGAACCCGTACTATACAATATTTAAGTGTATATAAATATGCCTTAGAATTAATATATTTTCTTTTAACTATTACGTAGGTCTATGTATATGTATAATGTATATGTATAATGTATATGTTAATGTATATGCATTGCATTTCTAATGGTAATTCGCACTTAAGTGTTTCTTAATATATTCTGTTGGTAAATATTGCTGTTGTTGTTGTTGCTATTATTGCTGTTCGTGTTATCGTTACTCCTCTTACTAAACGCTCTTTAAAACTTTTGGTTTCTCTTTAAAAATGCACTTATTCTTATTCGCTACGATACCTAAAAGTAAATAATATCGAAACATTTTGCATCTCTTCGTTCCATTGCTCATCGTTTTTTTGTTTTTTTTTATAATTTTTTTTTTTTTTTTGGTACTTGTTTCATTACATCAGTTTTTCAATAGAAAAAAAAAACGTTTTTTATTTAATTATTTTCTTTGTTTTTTTTTTGGTTTTTTTTGTATAAAATGGAGAAATATGTACTTAATTGGTAAGCCATGCTTTGCATTTATTATTCTTTAATATTTTATTTTTATTTGAATCTACATTTTCCTTTTTTAAAAAGTATGTGGCTGTGTGAGTTTTGTGTGGATGCGTTTGTTGTATGTGTTGTATGTGTTGTGTATGTGGTGTGTGTGGTGTGTGTTGGTGTGTGTGTGTGTGCGTGTAAATGGCTGTATGCGGACGTACAAAATAAAAACTGATCCCAATTGATGTTTCGCATGCAGTTTTGAATTGTTGACGGCCTGTAGCCAAGTGTGGTTGGTTGTTGTTTGCTTGCTTATAGCTGTGCAGAGATGGGCGTGCCCCTCTCTGCTCCGATACAAAAGATTTCTTAACTATTTTTGATTTGACGTTAACTTCTTTTTAACTGTTCGTTTCTATTGTTTTAAATTCAAGTTTTTGGTTTTCTCGTTTCTACTACTCCCGTTTTGGTGTTCTTCTTTTCGGTACTCGTTATATGGGAAAAAATGAATGCAAACTCCGGCGGCCCCTCATGCGTAATCAATGATTAGTTTTACTCGCTGGCAAACACGTATGTAGGGTGTGTGCGAGGTCGCCAAAAATATACCAAAATTAAGTAGTTTTTGGAAGACGGCGGCAGGAAGACTTGAACTTTAACTTAACAGCGTTCCGCTTCTTCCAAAATTGATGTCGATTTAGACAAACTTTTTGGACCAACTCGCACGCACACATTCCAGTAATTTCTGCATCGACACCGAAAATGTGCCAGTCCACTTATAGGCCAAAAATCGATTATGCATACGGGGTTGGGAGTGTTCGCATTCTATACGAAATTGAGCAGACATTATTATTTTAATTTGATTATTAAGTCCTTAACAGTAGTCCTAGTTAATGTGGCCTTTGCTCGGTTTATATACAAAAATATTTTTATCCCTTCTTGTTTTTATTACTTATATCAAATTTTTGATTTTATTACTTTTTTTTTTTGTTTCTTTTTGTTTTTCATTTCATTTTTGGTGTATATAATTCAGCAATATATCTATTTTAGATTTGGTTTTCTTTCTTATTTCTCATATACAAAGCATCTTTGTGGTATATGTATATAAAGTACAAAAATGAAACCATTTGTTTGAACAAAAAAACTGCACTTCAACCAAAGCAAAACATTTGAAAATCAAACAAAGTACAAATTCAAAAACAAATCAAAAAAACAATTCGAAATTGGTTCTAAAGTCTAAAAGGCTCATAGTAAATAATACGCTCCTTTTACATTATCTCTTCGTTTTGGCGCCCTTACGTCCGCCCTGGCAGTGGGCAGCAGGCAGCACGGCAGCACTTGTGGTTAGCAAATAAAAAGCAACTTTAACAAATAAAAGCCCAAATAAATAGGCTTCTTAGAAAATACATCGGTGCACATTTCTAGTGTTCGATTGATTTTTGGTTTATAATTGTTTTCTTTGTTCTTTTAATAATAAATTTAGAATATTTTTTAAACGTACTTTATGCGATTTTGCAATTGAATCAAAATTGTTAACGTTTAGAATTGTCTCATACACACACATACACACACGCGCGCGTACACACCCACACACATGTACATGTGTATGCACGAGTATGTACGGCCTTAGGCCGTTGCGATCAACACAATTGTTTATAATCTGACATACATATGTATACTAGTTTTACAGTTACTTTCAGTTTCACTTTCCTACCAATTTGGAAAATTAGCACTAGTAAATATATTCGAATTCTCTTATATAAGGCTTGGATTACCTACTAAACCCGTATTTGAATAAAATTGAAGAACACTTGTGTGTATTTTATTTATGATTTCTCCATGCACATGATTGCAAACAAACAAAAACAAATTCCACAAGTTTGCTGGAAAAAGTGTTGGTAAGTTGGAGCAGAGTTCGGGTCAGTTCACACGACCGATCGCCGTTCGTGCCAATTGTAAACAGCGGTGTACAATTTTTGTTCGTTAATCAGCCACCAACCACCCACACTCTCGCGCTCAGCAACACCTTTAGACACACCGTAGCTGAAACTATAGTGAAATGCATAGGAAGGAAGGCACACTTGCATGCACTGTACCTCTAACAAAAGAACTTGCAACTTGCAAAACATGCCACACATACACACACGCACGCACACAAACACGCAGAGATATGTACGCACATAACATTTCTAAAATTTAACATCTCACTGACTGCAAGCAGGGAGCACCCAAAATAAGAATGACATAGTTGTCACACGTGTGAGTAGTTGCTTTCATGCTGCTACATTACCTGGCGCTGTCTCTCTCTCTCTCTCTCTCTCTCTCTGTCTCTGTTGAGGAGACACACATATAGTTCAAGTCAAGTAAGTTTAACAGTAGTCACATTGCTGGTGGCAGCCTCGTTCTCGTTGAGAATTTAGAATCGAGCGCATCCGTAACCTGCTCTGTAGGATGTTAAACTTACGTGAAATGAACTACACAGGCTCAGCTAGCGAAATCGTATCGTCGCGCAGGCGAAGTCAGGTAGAAATCTGCCGTGTAAAAGTAGCTTGTGTGAGCAGTAACGCCAAACCCCAAGAGTGCAATAGGACACTGCAGATCGCGCGGTTATTTTTCATTGATATTGAACACCGTTCGGTTCCCACTGCACTACATTCCGTTTCGACGTGAAGGTGCAAAGTGACATAAAGCAGGAACGGCAACAGAAACAGAATCCAGACATTGTCAACAAAAACTACAAAGTTTAACGACAAAAAATGAGCGTGGCAACTCAATTTTGTAGTTTCTGTTGGAAATGTACTGGTTTTTGTTTCTGTTGCCGCTTCTGCTTTATGTCACTCTCTCTGCACACGCAGCGCAGACATCCATTGTCAACGGCATACTACGCCACTCCGCGTTACGAAAAGATTTCGCTGGCGGCGCACACTACTCGCTCACAAACGTTTGCGACGCCACTGCCATGCTCGCGGTATTTAGTCTTTATGCAGTAAAATAAAATAAAACCAAACTTTTATTTTAAAAAATATATTTTTTTTCGTAGTTTTTACTTTATCAAAGAAAAAATAATTTACAAATAAAAATAAACTAATATTAATTAACTAAAAGACAACCGAACTAATTGATAGAGAAGTACTAAAGACGTCTTTGAAAGAAGTTATCTATTTACGCGTTTTAAAAGAAACAAATCAAAACAGAAAATCTTACATACATATTTATATGACCTATGCATAATTTCATTTAATTTGTTTTGCTTAAAATTAAACTAGATTATATAATTTTATTTAAGAATTGCACAGTTTTGTACAAAAGTTTGCAAGCCCATCCCATGCATTTTTTGTTCCGTTGTCGCTTTTATTTTATTTTATTTTGATTTAGTTTGCTGCCTTTTCGTACACATTCTTGAGGGTCATCAACATTTTTATATACAATAGCATATAAAAAGTATACATATAAATTACATTGCTCGGCAATAAAAAGAAAAACAAAAAAAAACAATTGAAAATTCAAAGTAAAAATCTTAAAGATAGTCGTAAACTTTTGCACGCAACTGTACTTAAATTTAAAAATTAAAATTTAAAAAGAGAACTGTGCATTCATTTTATTTGGATAATGGAGTTGTTTGATTTTTGTGTTTGTTTTCGCTTAAATGAATTCTCATCATATAAAAACTAAAATACGATTTGTACATTTTTTTATTATTATTATTATTATTTTGTGTATTATGTTGTATGAATGATTGATTTTCAAGACAATAAAGATTATAATTGTAAATAAAATTCGTTACGATATACATATATGTACGTAAATATAAAGCAAACGAAAGTAATTCGCCAACATTTGCAAATAATAAAAGACCTCCGAAAAAAACAACAATTACATATTACAATCATGCTGAAGTACATTTTCATTCCATTTCTTTTCAATTTCAATTTCGTGTTCATTTCATCCTCTCTTGTTTTGTTAAGTTTTTTGTTTTGTTTTGTTTATTTTTGTTCGTTTGCAATACAGATCAGTTAATAAAAAAATACAAATCTTAATGTTAGCGAGAAATTAATTTAGTTAAAAATGCAATAACTACATAGTACTGCACACGGTATATTTGCAATTATGTATGTGTATATAAACTCTTAATTAAGTTTTGTGATTTCCCATTAAATTATCAAGATATATCGCTGAAATAATCAAACTTTTTCCCCGCTTTCTCCCTGCGTCCCCCTATTTTTGTCTAACTTGCCTAACACTATTAACTCCGACGTTATTATTGTTGCCCTTGCGGAAAATGTTGCCAACGAAAACTGGCCTCCTGTATCTTGGAATATGACTATCGACTAATCGCAACACTTTCCATCGCACCATCGTCAACCATTTCACCATTTTTTGAGGTATTGTTGTGGCAGTTTTATAGTTTGCTATACTACAGTGGTGTGTGGGTGTGCACGCTCCCACGCGCTATTAAGTAACTCATATAGCTCTGTGTGTGCGTGTATGTGTGTAAAACCATAAGACTGCAACTTGTAAAAATTTGTGCTTAACGCACTGTTAAGTCTCCGAAAACGAATCAACCATACTCAACACAATCCCACCTTAACACGTCTAGTGTGGAATTATATTGGAGAAGACACGGAAGCAGGAGCTTCTTCTATGTATGTCTATTGCACTTGAATGTGATTGCCGGTCCATAACGAATAAATGAATGAATGAATGACTAATGAACAAAGCAATCCCAGCAATTCAACTGTTATGCTGGGATTGTAGCTTAAAATCTAGCGCAAATGCAGGAATTGTAGTTAGGCCTTCAGCCCACGAGAAACTTAATGCAGAGTTGCAATGGTGGAGGTGGGCAACACGAGCCTAGAAGCGCCTACAGGGATCGTCAAAATAAATTCCCGGTTTCTTATGTACTCGTATCATATTAAGGAAATATTCACGTTTTTTCTTCCACATGTCATAATTTTATTTATATTGCAGTCCAAAATTTAATTTACTACTCTGATGTGGAATGTAAACTAACTCTGCTTCGAAAATTTCGTTCGCTCAAAGTCGTGTTCACCACCCCCACCCCACCATGGCCTTCCACACTTTCAGTTCTAATTACAACAAATACACTGCGTGTCTACGAATGTTGCTGGATTGGGTCAGCTAGTTTTTTGCATTTAAACATAAAACTAATACACACACACACACCTCACTTCAGCTTCGCTCTCTCTCTCTCTCTCTCTCTCTCACAATTGCAGATCTTTCTGTTCAAAGCTTTCGATTTTCAATTGACAACTTCCGCATTATTGGCACCCTATCGCCATCAAATTAGTTTAAGTAACGCTTTAGTTTAAGTAAATTTTTGAATATCATTGTTGTTTAGAAAAAAGTTTGCTTATTTCTGCTATGCATCCTGCGTACTAATATTAACATTAAACTATTAACTAAATTATATGTATGTAAGTATGTATATAATTCAATTAAAATAATTCTTCAACACACGTGTTGTTTTATTTGCATTTCTACAGAGAATTATGTACAGCAAACCCTATAATTATTAATACTTAGACTAATTTTTTTTGTTTTTACCTTTTGTGTTTTTTGTTTGTATAAATTAACAACTGTTTTCTTTTACTTTGCAATTAAGCATAACTGCTGCTGTTATTATTACTATTATTATTATTATTATTATTCACTAAATATATATATATATTTTTAAGTTGACAGTGAAAACAATCTAGTTCTTTCTTTTTTCTTGGTTTTTTTTTCTTGTTTTTGTTTGTTTTTTCTGACATTATACCACTAAAATAGTACTGCTTAGGCTTAGGCTTAGTTTGAAAAATTTTTGTTACACTACTTTCTAAGTTCTGGTTTAACGTTTTTCTATGCACTTTTCTTGTAAATGTTTCATTTGAAAGTGTTTGATCATCATCACTAATTTGCATTTAACATCGAAATCCTTATCATCATCGTTATAATCATTATCGCTATTGTTTACAATCATCAAATCAACAAAATTGTTGCTAAATTTATATATAATATCTCACGCCCCCCTTTATTTTTCTTCCGTTTTCGTTTGTTTTTCTTTCGCTTTTTTCACGTATGCTGCGCTGTTGTTGTTGTTGTTTTTGTTGCTGTCATTTTGCAGTTTTAATTGAATTGAAAATAACATTTCGCTTCATTTTCAATGGTGTGTTTTACGTTCCTAGTAAGTATGGATGTATGGATGTATGGATGTATGGATGTATGGATGTATGGATGTATGGATGTATGGATGTATGGATGTATGGATGTATGTACGAGTATATGTATAAAAATGTTGCATCACGCAGTACAAAATTGTCCATGTATAAATTTATATTTTAAATTCACTTATATATTGCATATACATATATATACTTATACATATATATATACATATATGTACATATATATATTCATATATATATTCATATATATATTCATATATATACATATATATACATATATATACCTATACATATATATACCTATACATATATATATATATATATATACTTATCTATACATATAGATATATATACCTATACATATATATATATATATATATATATATATATATATATATATATATATATATATATATATATATATATATATATATACATATACATATATATACATATATATACATATATATACATATATATACATATATATACATATGTATACATATATATACATATACATATATATACATATACATATATATACATATATATACATATACATATATATACATATACATATATATACATGCATAATTTGTTTATTAATAATATATCTAAACTTTTCTCATAACTGCTAATTTGTTTCTCACTAAATTTGCAGTTTCCAGAGGCGTCGTGTCGTCCCCCTTTGCATTACGACAAACACAAATTGCATTCTAATCATTTCTAAACATACTTTATTTTAATTTCTACATGCATTCTTCTGTCTCTCTGCCCGACCCTGCGTTAGTTCACAATTCTCATGTTCCCCTCTCCTAATTACACGCTTGTTGCTCGGATTCCTATATACACACGCGTATATGTATTTACATCTAGATATGTATATGTATATATGTATACACGTGGATTCATAGCTTACAATTGTGTACATAATTTACAAAGCTTTTCGCATTAACCCTTCTCTGCCTCTCTGTTTCATCGCTCCAGTTCGCCGCATCTCAAGCAAATTTGTTTACACATGCAGCGCGGACGCCGCATGCTTGCATCAATCTATTTATTTACGTGTACGGAATTTTCGGGCTCACGTTCGCCGTGTTTTTCATTTAGTTTTATTTGTATTTATTTTGTTGTTGTTGTTTAGCGTGTGTTTAGTGTATAAACGATTAATATAATATGTATTCTTATTGACATATATCTATGCATTCTGCTGCGAGGCAGCGAGTAGCAAGTGGCACCTGCTCAGTGGAAGTACGACAAAGGAAGCATACCGATAACGAATTTGCTAAACAGTTGCGGAACAGCAGAGCTTCGTGGGAGAGAGTCCACAGCGCACACGTTCCCGCAGTGCTATGTATACATACATACATATATACTACATATAAATAAATTGATTGTGTTTGGTTTGGTTTGGTTTAGTTTTGTTTTTTGTTTTGATTTCGTTTTTCTATTATTTTCTGAGTATCACAGAAATAAAACTTTTCCACGGCATAAAAGTGACATACATACAATATAAAAACGGAACTAATCATCATCGTAGTAGAAAGTAATGTGACGGATACAGGAAGGACACCATACATACTAACTTGTACAATAAAATGTTAAAAAATAAAACACCATAAATTTTCTTCTTAGCTATCAGCTATCGGCTCACCCGCAAGTGTCTGGGCCAGCGTAATTGTCGCTGCGCCCGTTCCCGTGTCTTAGGCAATTGCTGCCGTCAAATAGTAGAGGTCCATTAGAGTTTGTACATTGATGGGTAGGCAGGACAGCCGATCGTGCGTATTCGAGTCGAGTGCCAGCCAGGAGAGCGCGTTGTAGCCCTCCAACACGTAACGCAGGACGTCGGCTGTCAGCGTGGAGTCGAGCGGGTGGTCGGTGGCCGACGAGTGTGCGTTCGTTGAATTGAGTATGTCGTCGGTAGTCTGGATGTTAGGTACATGCAGGTGCAGAGCCGTCTTCAGGAAGACCGGACAGACGTCCTCGAGGTGCGGGCAAGCGGCCCAGAACCATGCTGGCATGCGACCAGTGGGAGCCGTGGATACCATGTAACCAACTGCCAGAGGTTGCTGATTGATGGAGCCAACCTAGAGGGGAATGAAAAGGGCACGTGAGTATACATGCAGAGCAGTCAAAGAAGAAAACAACTTTGCGATTGTCGCAACTGTCGAGTGTTGCTAATGGATATCCTAAACACTGCACGGATCGGATCGGATCGGATCGGTTTATCTATGGCTCAAATTCAACCTACCTCCTCTACGTCCTGTTGCTGCGCAGAGTTGAAGTTATTCCCTCCGGCACTTTGCCAACTGCGGTTGTCCTCCATGCGATCGGGACTGCCATGATGCGACGTGCGGCCCAGTTGAGCTGCAGAGGGTAAAAACAAAAACCAAAATAGTCAAGTCAATAAAAATTCACAAAACTAAATGGAAAATCGCCTTACGCTCCCAGTCCAGTAAGTCGCCCATGAGATCGGCGTCCGTGAAACCCTCGTTTTCGTCTTCGCACTCCTCGAAATTGAGAAAATCGTTGTCCAGATCCACCTGAGGCTCGTTTTGGAACTGCCGTGTAAATGACTGCGTGTGGAAGGAAGGAAAGAGTAATTATTTTAAGTCTCAAGGGGCGCCGAAAGGGCGCACTTACCAAGCACACTGCACTGGTGGGGAAAACCAAAATGTGGGTGCACGTCACATCTTGCGGCGTTGAGAGCGGGTTCTGCATGGAAATCTGCGAGAAGCGCTCATCGGGCGTGAACTGGTCGGGCATCACACGCAACTTGGCATCTGGCTCCAGTGTGATCAGGCAGGCGCTCAGTATGCTGGGTGGGTACATGAGGGTGCACTGCTTGCATATGTCCTTGAGCTGCTTCGACGCTTTTTGCAGATTCGGTTTGCTCAGCAGGTAGCTCCACGACTTCAGCTCACTGTGTCCAATGCGGCCGATACGCCCGATGACCAACCGCCATGGTTGCGCCGTTTGCGAAATGATGCCCATAATAAAGTCCATGAGCTTCTTGAGGCCGATGCGTCGTGCCGGAGCTTTGCGCCGTCGAGTGCGGTTGGGCACATCAATGTTGATGCATACCTTCTCCAGCAGCTCGCCGCGCTCGTCCGTGACGGTGGCGAGCAGCCAGCTCTGGTCCTCGCTCATGCAATAGTTGCAGTACATCACGGAGTACTTCTGCTCGTTCACACCGCGCATGTTGGCCAGCGTTCGCGAGAAGTCGCTCTTGTCGTTCTTCTCGTGCACGGGCGCCAGAATGTACGGCGGCGTGTACATCTTGTAGGGCTGCCGATTCTTCTCGTCCTTGCTCTTCAGGAAGACCTCCATGTTGGCCGCGGTGCCGAAACCAGTCAGACTCTTGACGCTCTGGGCGTGCAACATGTGGCGGCGGCACTGCGAGAAGATGTTCAAGGCCAAGCACTTTATCTCGTCCGAGAAGCGTTTGCGATTGCGCGTACGGCCGAGTTCGAGTATGGACTCCAGCGATATAATTTGAATGTTCATGTTGGAGCGCACCGAGTCCGGGATGCTGTTCAGCAGCTCCGAGTAACACCGCAACAGTGCAATGCACGAAAGGCGCTCCAGCTGCGCAGAATCGGAGCCGAATGTAAACGGTTCCACCACATACAGCACAATCGCCGGTGGATTGATGTCCTCCATTGTGTCACCCATGCCCAGTGGGTCGCCGAGCACGATAGCCGGCTTGGTGTCCGGCTTCACCTCGGGCTTTATGTCGGTCAGGTTGCTGTCAACGGATTGGTCGGACCCGGAATTGCTTTCGAGTTTCGGAGAAATGTGCATTTTGTCCAAGTCCACTGACGAATTCGGGCCGTGCATGGAGCTGAGACTACCCCCGCTGGTCATAGGGCTCGTAGTGGCGCGCTCACGCACTGTGGAATGACTATGGATGTTGGTGGTCTCCGGGGGGTTTAGAAGCGTCTTATCACCTGGTATTCGGTTGAGGTAGGGACCCAGCATGCTTTGGAACGCGTTTGCATACAGACGTATCTTCTCCGCCAGGGTGGCGTCCTCCAGCGTTCGCAGCCAATCGTCTATGGGCGTAGTTACGTTCTCAACAGAGGAACGCGGCCCCACGGTCAGCATGCCGTCCCAACCTCTCATCGGCGTATGGCGCCCCAGCTTGCACATCTCGTACGTGGTGCTCAACTCCTTGAAGTAGGTCTTGGTCTTGGTTACCACGTAATCGTTGTCCGGACACATTATCAAGTAAACGACGTCCCGCGCGTACGAGTACGGCTCCAGCAAGAACTTGTCCCAGTAGTGAATGGCCAACGGCGCCACCGAAATCCAATCCTTGTCGTGACCTACAATCACTGACGGTATGGGCTGCGGTTCACACTGCCCGGACGCACGCCCAGCCAGACGATGGAACTGGCGCCACGTCAGCGGCCCACTCACGGTATATGTGGCATCCTTGGCGCCGGCTGCGCTGCGGGACTTCGAGTGGAATGCGTTTTGCAGCATCGGCTGAATGGAGTTCATGGTGCGCACAATATCCTTATTGCTACGCGTGAAACCCACTGGAATGTAGGGCCACTTGTGCACGCTGAGTTTTCCGCCAGACGTAACCACCGGATTTCTACGGACTGCGGTCGGGTGGAACGGGGACAGTTGGTGTTGTTGCGCGAACTCGTTCATCTCCAAGCGGCTGTTCTCGAAAGCCAGACGGGCCTGTTCCAGGGCCAGGCACATAATGTCGTTGGCGTCGACGAACTCCAACACGTTGGCAATCATGGCGATTGACTGCGGCTGTTTGCTATGCTTGCCCAGGCGCAGCCTGTGACGCTGCAGAGCGCGGTGTATGGAACTGCTCGACGTCTGGATGATGGAGCACTGATCCAACAGCAGATCGAATATCGCATGCATCTGTTGATCGGCTTGCAAAGCAAGCTTCTCCGCATTGGCAGGAACGATGACGTTGCTCAGCTTCAAGGCGGAACCCAAGCCCGAAGACAGACTGCTGATCAGTGCTATTAGTGACTGCTTCTTGTGTCTGCCAGGGTCCTCAGCAATGCCAGTTATTTCCATTTCGTCCTCGTAGAACAGCCCGGCGCGGTATGCTAGACGTCGGTTAACGACGGCACTGAAACCGCAGGTGCAATCGACAGGATCGTCGTCCACGTACCCGGTGATATGCTGATTGCTGGCTGGGGATGTGGTGGACGACGAGGAGCTGGAGCCAGTATTCCCGGAGCCCGCTCCAGGCAGAGATGCTGGTGAGTCCAAGGCACTTCCTCCTCCTCCCCCAAAGGCACTTAACATCCGCATGTTGACGCTGCCGCCCGCCACACTGGGAGTGCTGGACGACGGCAGTACAGGATTGAATGTGCTGCCGGGCAGCGGCACGTACACCCCAGAGTCGGCACCGCGTATGTTCCCGACCTTCTGTGAGTCGGCGTTGCAGACACACACAGTACTGCTGTCGAAGTTGTGATCACGAAACACGTTCAGTGCCGTGTCGTAGAGCAGAATGTTGACGATCAGTGAGCTGACCTCCGGCAGTTCTCGCGTGGCAGCCGAGGTCGGGAACAAACCAATGTTCGTCAGGTTGCCGGCAGCGCTATGCGGACCGCCGTGGTGCGTTGACATGCCAACGCTCTGAGGTGTTTGTGGCGGCTCCTGCGAGTTGAACTGCTTGTTCAAATACGAAGAAGTGGAAGTCGCTGGGCTGGCCACGGCCATTTCATAGGGAGGTGGCGGATGAATGGGCGTTTGCCGGTGTGGCTGCATCATTGGGCTGCCTCTGGGGAACGGAACGGAGGCAGGTGCCGGCGATATGGGCGACATACCGGCGCGCTGCATGAGTTGCTGCATGGTGGGGCCACTGCTGTTCGTGTTGGTGAGCGCAGCCTGGGGGCAATTCAGTTGGTTCAGCAACAGATTGCTGCCGCCACTGCTGAGTGGTGTGGGAACCGTGTTGGAGTGCATTGGGGAGGGCATGGGCCCGAGCGGAGTACGAGGCTGCTGCAGTGGCGTTCGTGGCGCCGCGGATAGCAGTTCATGGAGTTGCTGGTGCTGATGTTGTTGCTGCTGTTGTTGCTGCTGCTGTTGATGCTGCTGCTGGTGGTGCAAGTGCTGCTGTTGTGCAGCGGCTGCTTGGGCTGCTGCAGCGGCGCGCGAATGTTTTGTGGGCCAAGAGGGCTTATATATGGAGTTTGGCGGGGTGACCAGTGGCGGCAGTGTTTGACTCGGCAAATTAGTGAGTGGCGCATACCTCGACGAGCCCACGAATTTGGCCTGCTGGGGTGGCCGGAATACATACGACCAATCCTCTATGGGCTCCTCCACAGGGCTGCCCAACTCAACGGAATACTCTTGCTTGATTTTGATAATACCGGCCACACCCAACCCGGTTTCCATCGAAGTCGTCAGCGAGGAGGTCGTTGTTACGTTGAGATCCGTCATTTGGATATCCATTTGGCACGGACTAGAGTTGGGGTGATGCTGTTCGTGTGACGGCGGTGTCGGGAACATCTTCGTCAGATCCTCCGCCTGTATTGTGTTGGCGCCCGTATTGTTTGTGCTCGTCGCGTTGACCGAACCGGTGCAGTTCTGCAACACCGCCATCGTCCCCGCCCCCGAGGCATTACTCGCCACCGCCACTGCTGCTGCAGCAACGGCACTGGCCACCGCTGTAGTGCGCTTCAGGTCGTCAATTGTGTTCGTGGCCGCACAGCCATTTGACGGGTTGTTCGAGTCTGGGGGAGTGTGTATCTGGACGCTGCCGCATTCGTCGTTCGAGGAAGTCTCAAACAGCTGCTCCAGATCGTTTAGTGACGGATTGAGTCCTTCGGCTGTGTAAAGATTGCCGCCCAGACTGTTCTTGCCCTCCTTGCAAGGAGACGTGGTCCCCGGCATTCCCTCGGTTTTTATATCAAGGCCGGGGAAGAATCCGCATGTGTTGTTGGTTTCAGTGCTGGCGCCGTTCGAGCTGACAGTGCTCGCTGCAATGCCAACAAGTCCACCGCCCAAGATGTTGGCTATGGAGCTACTGTCTAACCCGGCACCACAAATGGAAGCAGACGCATCAATAGAGAGCAATTGCGAACCGTAGAGGGAGCCCGGCGAAGGCATCAGAGGTTTGAAGTGGTTGTGTCCCTCGTATAAGTTTTTGGAGCGCACAGCACGGCATGGCTTAACCACTTCGTTCGGCTTGAAACGCTTCATCGGATGGTTAGACCTGGAGGGAGAAGAAGGGAGAAGTTTAGAGAGATTTATTGGTTGGCCATAAATAATAGTTAGTGTAGATTTACCAAGCGTCCTGAACTGTGAAATCGTAGAGCACTTCCAGCTTCAGGCAATCGTCATTGGAAAAATTGTCGATATCATTGACTTTCAGCTTCGGCGGCTTGTACAACTTGAGAAAATCATTCATCGCATCGGAGACGGACACGGCCACTGAGCTGCCGTTGCTACGCTGGCAGTTGTTGGGCAAAGACACTCCCGGTTCGAGTTTGATATCGGCGCCGAGTGGGTTTAACGCTTGGTGCAAGTCGAACTTCTTCACTGAAATCGTGCCACACGGTTGTGATGATGTCGACAACAGCTGCTGATGTTGCTGTTGGGGCTGTTGTTCCTGTTGTTGTTGGGGCGGCTGCTGCTGCTGTTGTTGAAGTGGATGAAGTGGCTGCTGCTGCTGCTGCTGCTGCTGTTGTTGTAGTGGCGACTGCTGTTGCTGTTGTTGTTGCAGCTGTTGTTGTTGTTGTTGTTGTTGTTGCAGCTGTTGCTGTTGTTGTTGCAGCTGTTGTTGTTGTTGTTGTAGCTGCTGTTGTTGCAGCTGTTGTTGCTGCTGTGGTTGTTGTTGGGGTGGCTGTGACTGCGGTTGCTGTTGTTGTTGTTGTTGCTGCTGCTGCTGCTGTTGTTGTTGTTGTTGTTGTTGCTGCTGCTGTTGTTGTTGTTGCGGCTGCTGTTGTTGCTGTTGTAGTGGTTCTTGCTGTGGTTGTGGTTGTGATTGTTGTTGTGATTGTTGTTGTTGTGGTTGTTGTGGTTGCTGTTGTTGTGGTTGTTGTTGTGGTTGTTGCTGCTGTTGCTGCTGCTGTTGCGGCGGCTGCTGCAGTCCGATTGTGGGCGTGCAACGATCCACACTTGGCGGCTGTGGCACACTGCCCGGTCCCATGCCACTGCTGAGCATCCCTTCAGCCGAAGGCGGCCCCTCTACACTGGGAGCCGGATGCACGTACGGCGAGGCCGTGGTGCTTTTGGAGTCGTGCTGATCAGTAGGCGTTGGCGCAGGTGTGTTCTTGTCGAGCAGGTGGTCAATCGGAGTTGGCGGCTGTTGCAAATTCGAAACGGATGTGGGTGCTCGTGGACTCATATTCAGCAGCTGCAAAGGCAATCGAAACTTGATTAGCAAATTGAGATACACAATGAGATTAACTGCTAGTGAGTTAGAGAGTGAGAGTGAGAAATAGAGAGAGTGAGAGAGAAAGAGAGATAGATAGAGAAAAAGAGCCGCATTGGCTCAAGAAAAGCGTGTAACGCTTCTGACTAAAAATAAGCCTGTAGAGGCAAGGCACTCACTTGATCGGCCGGTGGCACCGAAGTCGGTTGCGACAGTGTCGAGTTAGGATGCGGAGATGGAGCTGGTGTGCCTGGTGAGCCAACGGATGGTACTGGCATGGAGTCCCCAATGGAATTTCTCGAATACGATGAGGCACCGTCGTGTGGTGTGCCATGGGGCGTGTTTATTGCACCCAAAGCCCTAGAAAATTAAATCGCATCTTTAGTCTCGACCGAAGGAGGACCGCAGTGGCAGGATGGGGGCAAACATTACAATGTATTATTATATATGACAAGGTAAAGGCCATTAATGTATAATCTCAAACCAAACTTTAATTGGGTATTAGGAATAATGTACGCTAATAATAATAATAATAAATAAATAAATATAATAATAATAATAATTATAATAATAATTATAATAATGAGGAACGTGTATGGAAACCAAAACAAAAAAAAAGAAATAAATGGAAAAAGAAAACGCCGCAATCAAACCAAACACGAACTTTTCAAGTATTGGCAAAGAAGTAAATAAATAAATATGTATATATATATATATATATATATATATATATATATATATATATATATATATATATATATATATATATATATATATATATATATATATATATATATATATGTATATATATATATATATATATATATATATATATATATATATATATATATATATATATATATATATATATATATATATATACATTTTTTTATGTAAATAATGTGTACGAGCATAATCTATTGAGGATGCCAAACGGTTAAGCAAGTATTAGAGTAATAATAACAAACAATACTAAGATAGAGAATTAATGATGACCACATCCAACAACAAACTTAAAAATAAAATAAAAATAAACGCAGCCGGAAACAATAAAAGTGCATTCATATTAAAAGTAGTAGAACCATGCAAGGAATGGCAGCCAAAACCAACTAAATCGCAAGAAAAGGTTGCTATTGAAGATGCTGGGTGGGGCGGGGCAGGTATGTATGTGTGTATATGTGTGTGTTTGTGTGTGTGTGTGTGCTCTTGGTAAGTAATAGGTGGTAGGTGGGTGATGTTGCAATGTGTCAATTTGTCTCGTTTATACACCACTTCGGTAGCCTCAGCACAATTTCTCCAGTCAAATTTTTCTGTTTGAACACTTTTTGTATTCATTTGTTAGAATTTTAATTGTCTTTATTTATTTTTATTAATTTTTAAGTAATTTATTGACGGACAAGTGTACACTGTAGATGCCAAAGCGTATTTTATGTTGGTTTATAGCCGCATCGTGAATATTCACAAGGATTCCAATATCAATATTCACACTCTCATAGAAATATTCACATTCCCATAGAAATATACGCAACCCTCTTTGGATCGTGTTCAAATCGAAGTGGTAGAGAATCCAGGCGAAATTTCACGATAGTGCTGAGGAATTACTTTCATGGTGAGCAGCCTCAGAGTGGCAATTTCGAACTCTCCCGGCGCTGTCGCTTCGCATGCAAGAATGATAGAATAGAAGATTACGACAAGCGCAGGGTCCGGTATTCCTCTCTCAACAAAAACTCAGCACAGCTGATTGGCTGTGACGTCAAAAGGCGCTTTAAAATATTTTTTTAAAGGCAATAATTTATGAATTAAAAGGATTTTAATTATTTTTAATAATATATAACTAAACAAATGGAGTAGCAAGTAAACGAGTACAAATTATTGAAAAACTCGTTCGAAAAAATGTATTTATGCAACGAATTATGCGGATTTTCATGTACCAAGAAAGAAGAAGTGAATTTGTGTAGTGATTTAATAAATATACATATATTCATATTATATAAATATACATATTTTTAATAAATATACATAGATTACAATTTCATTTCCCATAATTGGTTCATTTTATATTCCCATTTTCGCACCAAAACAGTAAATACGAACTTTCACGGCACAAATTTAACCAACAAATGATTGAATAGAACAAAAATTTTAATGCCAAATCAATAGAAATAATATATTATTTCATATTTATTTTTATAAATATTATTATAAAATGCGTTAAATATTAAACTATTTAATATTAAACACAAATTATCACATTCCTCACACACAATATATGCAATTTGGCTGTTCTCTCATTTCATGGGCGCCTTATGACGAGATGAGCAGAGAGAAAAAATGTTCGTATCAGCATTGGTGCAATCTTCTATTTTATCATTCTTGCTTCGCATGTAGGTGACATTTATTCACAGTGAATTGCGGCGGATGAGTAGAGAAATTGCACTGCCATAGAAAGCAATTCCACCAGCGGGCTGGCCATTAATTTAGGTAATTGTGCGTGTTCTATATTTGCTAGACTGGTGGATTGTTCCGTTCCGCGTCGAACGAGTGTCCGGGAAGCCGCCGCCAATACACAACACTCAACTCCTCAAAACTCTGCCCAAATGGTTTATAAACTTTAGTGCAACGTAATAAACTAAACTAAAATTATATATGCATGTGTATGTATATGTGTGGGTGTGTGCGTGCTTATGAATAATATTTACACATTTATACAATTTTCATTGATCTCTTTCTTCCAGGTCAATGCACGCGTTTTAAATGGGTTTGTGAGAAGAGTGTTTCGCCAAACACCGTTCTCTCTAGATTAGAAGCCTTTTACCGTTGGGTGATCGATTGGGTCGGTGATTATGGGTTAATTATAAGTACGAATTCTAAGTTATTAATAATTAATGCAAACAAAAAATATATCAAAAGTATTTTGATCAGTATCGTAGAGGATAAGTGGGGGGTTAATATATTAACAGCCATTGTTGCCATACTAGAATATTTCTTTATTTTACTTTAATTTTTTGTTCTATTTTGATACAGAAAAGAAGCGATTCAGCGACGAGGCGACCTGAGTACTACTCACAATCACTTTATCTTCTAAACATGAATATCGTACTTATTTGTTTATATTTTTATTTTAAAGCGAAGAATGTATGCCTTATTAAAAAACTCCAAAAGATGGACATTTCGAAATAGTGGGAAAATTCCGGACATGTCAATTATCGCGAATCTAATGTAATTTTTTTCAATTTTTAATATTTTTCATTTCATTTGGTTTTTAATTTGAATTTTTTTACATTTAAATTATTTTTTTTTATTTATTTATCCGTAAAAATTTATTCCAATCACTTAATTTCTTTTTTTTAAATTTTAAATCAATTTATTTGTATATGAAAATATGATTTTCCATATAATTTTTTATTTTTCTGTTATAATAAATAAATTTATTTGAAATAATTAATTTTTTCTTATTTCAAATTAATTTTGGTATCATTTTGAAATCATTTTATTTTTATTTTGATATAAATTTATTTTTATTTTCAATGTTTTTATTTTTATTTAAAAAAAATTTTTTTTAATAATTTTTTTTATTCTTAAATATTTTTCATTAATTTTTAATCAAATAGATAGTTATATTTCAAACAATTTTCTTTAAAAAAATTGTTTCATATTAAATGATATTTTTTAAATAATTTTTTTCCAACAATTTTTTTTAAATAATTATTTTTTTCTTAAATATTTTTGACTCATTTTTAATCAAATGAATATTTATTTCAAATAAATTTATCTTAAAAAAATTGTATATTAAATAATTTTTTTTAAACAAAATTTTTTTTATAATTTTTTATTTTTTTCTTAAAAATTTTTGATTCATTTTTAATCAAATTGATATTTAATTCAAATAAATTTATGTTAAAAAAATTCTTTGATTTTTGAAATCAAATTTTTTTAATTGTCTTTTTTAAACAATTTTTTTTCCAAACAATTTTTTTTACTAGATTGAATTTTTTACAACTAAAATCAATTGCCAATTAATTTAAAATAAATTGTTCTGCAATAGAAATACATTTTTTTTATGATTATTTTTATTGAAATAATTTTTATATGGAAATAATTTTTCCTCAAATTAATTGTTTTATATTCAACCCTATATAGCGAATATTCCTCCAGGACTGCCTCACTATGGCTCAAATAGGCACGTGAATATTCGCTATTGTGATCCTATTTAAATCCGAGTGAAAAAGCTTCGAGGAAATATTTCGATATGGCTGAATTCGAAGAATTTTCTTTATGTTAAAATATAATTTTATATAAAAATTTCATTTTTTTTTTTTAATTAAATATTATTTTTATGTTAACACCTCTACCATTTATTTATCCGTTATAAAATTTTTAGTTCAAAATTATCTTCAATTTATTATACGTTATTTTTAAAATACATTTTTATAAAAAAAAAAATTTATGAAATAAATAAATAAATAAATAAATATATATATATATATATATATATATATATATATATATATATATATATATATATTTATTTATTTATTTTTTTTTTTTTATTAAATGCATTGATTTCGTATTCAAATTAAGGCGATTTTTGATTTTTCATATAAAAAAAATATATTTGTCTGTAGCTATTTAAATTTTTTTAATTGCAATTTTGTACATAAGTAAAAGTTGGACCCAAAACAGGAAAAAATTAAAATAAAATCAATGGCGACAAAAAAAATAAAATAAGAATGATCGAATTATGGTGAATTTTAAATGAGACAGAGAAAAAAGTGAACAGATAGATAGAGAGAGAGAAAGAGATAGGAGGAGGTTTATTATGTTCAGAGTTGGTGGTTATACAAAATGTACGTTGTGGTTTTTATTACAATTGATGTTGACTTTGATATACGTACATATGTATATACATATATATACATAAATACATATGGATGTACATATATACATAAATACATATGCAAGTGAATATTTTCATTTTAGTTATTGTTATTAATAATTGGCGAATTAATGCATTTATATATATATATATATATATATATATATATATATATATATATATATATATATATATATATATATATATATATATATATATATATATATATATATATATATACATGCATATATATACATGCATATATATACATACAGATATATATATACAGATATATATATACAGATTTATACATACAGATATATACATACAGATATATACATACAGATATATACATACAGATATATATATATATATATATATATATATATATATATATATATATATATATATATATATATATATATATATATATATATATATATACATACATACATATATACATATATATATATATATATATATATATATATATATATATATATATATATATATATATATATATATATATATATATATATATATATATACATACATATATATACATACATATATATACATACATATATATATATATATATATATATATATATATATATATATATATATATATATACATATATATATATATATACATATATATATATATACATATATATATATATACATATATATATATATACATATATATATATATACATATATATATATATACATATATATATATATACATATATATATATATGTATATATATACAAACAGTGTGTCAAGAAAGTGTTTTGATTAATTTTTTTGATTCTTTTCTTTTAATCAATGTATTTACTAATGAGTAACAAAAAAAAGATAAATATTTTACTTAAGATACTAAAAACATAACAAAAACAAAAATAGTCAAAAAATTTGCTGTCAAGAAGAAAGTGTTTTTCTATTTCTCTTTGGAACTAATTTGGAACTAATTTAGCTGCGCAGTGCATTTACCATTGAGATTGATGCTTCACTATGCTTTGTGCGGATTTTAGACGCAAATTAATCAAAAATAGTTGTTCTTTGCTCATCGAAAGCAGCATTTCTAGCAAAATTATTGTGAATTTAAGGTAAAAGAACGTCATTCAGCAGCTAACTATTTTTAATATTTTAAATCGCCCAAAAAAGGAAGATAGTCTGTTTTATCAAAATAATGACCCAAAACACAAGGCGCATATGGTAAGGATGTGGGTTCTTTATAATTAAAAAAAAAGTGTTAGATACGACAGACCAAAGTCCACACTTGAACCCCATTGAAAATTTGTGGGAACTTTTAAGAAAAAAGGCGGCCGACAGACAACCAAAAGGTGGAGCAGAGCTCAAAGCAATGCAATACTAGAGGAATGGAATAAGATACCAATCGAATAAGATGTGCAGAAGTAGATTTAATCCATGAGGAGAATACTACTTGTCGTTATAGATGCTAAAGGGGGGCCATACAAAATATTGAAACCGTTTATAGTGCTAATTTTCTTTTTTTCTTTCATTTTGATAAATAAGTTGTGATTTGTAAAAACACTTTCTTGACCGCAAAATTTTTGACTATTTTTATTTCTTAATTTTAATATTAGTATTTTGTTGTTACTACTCATTAGTAAATACACTAATTAAATGAAATGAATTAAAAATATTAATCAAAATAATAAAGAAGTTCTACATTATGTACGGAGAAAATCTAATTGACGAATTTTTTACCTTGTCAAAACACTTTCTTGACAAACTGTTTGTATGTATACACAAACATATATATATTTACATATACAAAAGAGAGCAGGTGGTGTGAGAGAATTTCTTGATTATTAATCTTAACCAGAACATAAATGAGACAACACAAACCTTTGCTTTGGTATGGTGTCGGAAGTGGTTTGGTAAAAGGAACCAAATGCAACGGAAGTAGCGGAAGGAGTAGCGGTGCCAACAGCAGTGGCTGCAATAGTGGGAACGTGGGCATCGCCAGTAATGGCACTGCCACCACTGTTACCGCTGTGACTCTTTGAATTGTTAGTTTTGGAATTTGTAGTGATGACGTTGGCGCCGTTTTTGCTGGTGCTGCAGGCAACTGTCGCGCCGTTCTCCAGTAGTTGGCGCTTATGAAACGGTATGCGAGTGGAACGAACCATCTTGTTGTCTGCTGCAACGGAATGACTTGATGGTGTCAAGGGACGATGTTGATGTTGATATTGATGTTGATGTTGATATAGTTGTTGTTGCTGCTGTTGTTGCTGATATTGCTGATATTGCTGATGTTGCTGTTGCTGATGTTGCTGATGTGGCTGTTGCTGATGTAGCTGGTGTTGGTGTTGGTGATGGTGGTGGTGGTGATGATGATGATGTTGTTGATGATGATGATGATGTTGTTGTTGTTGTTGGTGCTGCTGTTGACCGTAGAGAGCACCTGCGCTATAAATACTGCTGCTGTTGCTGGTAATGTTAGTGGCGCCACCAACGCCAATAGAAAGAGGCTTGGACATTGCTAGGGAGACTGAACTACTACTCATGCGCAATGACGACGCCGACAATGATGTTGACAACAACGATGACGCTGAGGAGGACGTCAGCGACGCGCCTCCCGCGGTTGCTACGGTTGCTGTTGCTGCTGCTGCTGCTGCTATTGTTGCTGATGATGATGATTTTTTATTGCTAGACTGGCATCTGAAATTTTTATTTGCCATTGTTTGTTTTTGTATTTTGCTTTTCTTTGGTCATTTCTTTCTTTCTTACTTGTTTTTAATTATTTTTTTTTTTTTACTTAATATTAAAATGTTAATGATCTTTGTTGCGTTTTCAGTAGGCGTGTGTAAGGCGCGCATCCCACCGCCAATCAAAACTGCTCTTTTTGTTTGAAAAGAGAGCAATCTTCTGATAACGAAACAAACTGTTTGTCGCTTGTAACGAATGTATGTGTATGTGTGCGTGTGTTCGTATGTTGGCGTATGTGTGTGCCTGTGTTTGGGTTTGTGTGTGTGTGTGTGTGTTTGTATTTATGTGTTAACTTAACTTTTATTCATTATCAAAGCATAAAAGAAACTTTTATACATAAAGACGCTCTAATACAACAATCTCAACTTATCTGAGTAAAGCTCAGCTCGGATCAGATCGGTTCGGATCGGTTCGGATCAGCTCAGATCGGGTCGACTTAGCTCAGCTCAGCTCAGTTAAATTCAAGGCATTTTCTTCGAAAGTGTATGGGTAATTATTAGAAACGTTTGAAGCGAAAGAAGCTAAGTACTTAGAACTTAAGAGAGCTACGATATGTAACATATGTGGGTGGTGGGTGTTGGATGGTATTCTTTATACATGCAGGTTGGACTAGACAAGACTAGATTAGACTAGATTAGACTAGACTAGACTAGATTAGACTAGACTAGATTAGACTAGACTAGATTAGACTAGACTAGACTAGATTAGACTAGACTAGACTAGACTAGATTAGACTAGACTAGACTAGACTAGACTAGACTAGATTAGACTAGACTAGATTAGACTAAACTAGACTAGGCTGGAATTGACTAGACCAGGCTGGACTGGACTGGGCTGGGCTTCCTAAAGCAAACTTTCTTTCTATTTTCTATAATTTTATTATAAATGCATGCCATATTGTGGTTATTTATTTAATTGTGATAGATACAGAAAGAACAAAAAAGATAATCAACATTAAGAGGAGAGTAATTGTCAAAAGTACGCAATGCAATGGAATTTGCTTTTTTTGTTGTTGGCGTGTAAAAAATATCATATATAAAAATATATATCAAAAGTATGTATTAGGGTGCAACAAAAAACTCAGCGCTCAGTTTCGAATTTAATTATTTAACTTCAAAACCCAACACTATGCAAAAAATGTTTTTAATCTCTTTTTACGTGAAGGAGTTGAAACGTGCTTTTTTTGTGTCAGTTCAACTCGAGAGCCAAAACAAGCGGAAAATTAATTCATTGAAGTAAAACAATTATTTTCAATCACATTGCATAGTGTTACACACGCCCATTGCTGTTATATTAGAGCAGCGCAACGGTAAACTAACTATGTATTTAAAAATTAATTCGTAATATTAAAAGATCTACCAAAATATTTAACTATTAAATATGCAGAAATACGTACATGAATAAATCTGGTGTTAAGAAAATAATGGAATAAAAATATGCATACTTAATCAAAAAAAAAGTTGTTCTGTAACGCTACCATATCAGAAAAAGGAAATATTTTATCGAAAGGTTAATTATAAAATGTGTATATGTATAACAAACAAGAAGAATCAATCAAAAGAATCTGTTGCGGTATGAACCACTTTTGTTTTGTTTTCGTATTGCATTACTAAAGGAATTGTTGTTGTTGTTGTTCAATCGTTTAAAGAAAAGTAAAACATTAAAAAGAGAGAAAGTGAACTACGTTTAGAAATCGGACTGGAACTTACTTTGTGCAAATACACGGTGCCTTTTGTGTGGGGTCGACGAAGCTCCACAGCTTCTGCTGCTGCAGTAGCAGCTTCGAGTCCAGCACTGCATTCATGTTGATGTTGTTGTTATTGTTGCTGTTACTGTTGTTGTTGTTGTTAATCATGCTGATGTTGCTCATGGTGCTGATGTTACTGATGTTGCTGATGTTGCTGATGTTGCTGATTGTGCTGTTGTTCTCGGTTTGAGATAGATTACTGTTACTGTTGCTGTTGCTGCCTTCGTCGCTGTCGTTGCTGCACACTAAACCAGCCGTGGCGGCGCAGGAGTACGCCACATGCAGCGTGTTCGTTATACAGTCCTGCCAGACGCGCTCCGGCATGTCGGTAGCTGCCTGTGGGGGGTCATGAGTATTTTTGGTATTGCAGGTAAAATTACTAGTCAAAGTATCATAGTGTGGTTCAACCTTTATCTGGTCGTTATGTAACCGCTCCACCATGGTGACCGTATTGGTAAAGGTAGTTGTAAGTGTCGGCGACGTCTTCGCCAGCTCTGCAGGCTTCCGTTCCGCTGTTGGTGCGCTGTTCTCATTGGTAGCATTGGCCGAGGAGAGTGCTGCTAATGCAGCCGCCTCAGCGGATGAAGTGGTGCCCAAAGCTCCTTTCTGAGATGCCGCAGCTTCCATTTCTTCCATGTCATCCAGGTCAGTGACTAGTACGTAAATTGATGGATGATACATTTTGTGGCCACCTAAGCGAAAAATTTCATTATTAGTAAGTGAGGAGCAAAAGGTGAGGCAACACCATAATAAAAACGATCCTACCAGATACAACTTCAACCACTGGTGGCATGTCTGAGTTCTCTTTATTGCACAGTGGGAAAAATGATGCCCAGTCCTCCAATATCTTCTCTGCCATGGGATCTGAAGCTTTGTAACTGTTGCCAGTAAGTGTGGCCGCCATACCGAATGGCGCCAAAATAACTTTTCGTGGTTTTGGGGTCGAGGCCGAACTGCTGCCATTACCGCAACGCACATCGCCGTCATTGCCGACATCTCCAGGCGAGTGGGGCGAATTTTGTTCATGAGATTGCGTCAGAGAGTTGGAGTTGGAAGCAGCTACGAATGCGGCGGCCGCTTCCGTCAGATGAGCCTTGGTAAGTGGACGCACTGCCGGATGTTCCCTTAAGTCTATTGACGCACACACAGTGTCTCCATGCACAAAGAACGTAAATGAAAATGACAAATGCTGAGAACTGCAAAAAGAGAGATATTCATTAGCAAAAGGCGAGCACACTCCATCATGCCAGCGCATTCGCACTGCATAGACTTGAAATTTTGTAACAAGATGAACGATGGCCCCAAGCATATCTTAGCAAGAAACCACAGAGATCCTGTTTGCAATTGTTCTAGGGTGCCAATTTAAGCCATCAACTTTATAGTTCTCACAAAGTAACAGTATCAATAGCAACCAATTTAAATATGTACACAATCATAATGAGAATAAGCGCATTACCTGCTGCCAAAGAGCCGATCACTAGAAGTACAGGGCTGCACGAACCACTTCCCAAACCGCACGATATCCTTGGTAAGTACAAATCTAAAGCAAAAAGTTGACAAAAGCGGTAATTATTCAACATGAACTGCACACACAGGCATAGGCAACACCAAGCTTACCTCTCCATAAGATTGTGGAGAGCCTTGAACAGTAGGGAACGACATTCGTATGTAAGCCCCCGTTCCCAGGTGCCATTCCAGAGCGCTTGGTTTGCTAAACGAAAAAGAAAATTCATTTAAATTTTTGTTTTTTCCAATATTACTCCAACTACAATGAAAGAATAAGAAAATGTGAACATACACCTTTAAAGAAATGTTTCTTTTTTCAAAGCATAAACAAATATTTAAACTTAAAGAGAAATTGTTGCACTTGAACTAAACGCGCCTCGCTCTGCGGCAAGTGAAAAGTAGAGAGAGTTGTTTTAAATAGAGCAGGCGCGAAGTTTGCAGTGCAGAGGGATGCCACAGCGCATATATGTACCATTTTCAACTTTGGACACGTTCAGATGTCTTCCTTCACAGCTGATAACTGTCAATGCACACACTGCACAGGCATCGAGCTGCAGTGAGAACGTGCCAATGCTTTTTACCATACATGGGGAATAATTCAAGGTGATTTTAGGGTTGGCTTTTGAAGGATTTTTCATAAACTCCGGTTCAATACTTGTATAGGAGTATATTTCAGGCCTAATTTAGAACATAAACCAAACGACAAGCCAACGACCATAGTAAACCCCAGACGCACCCCGTTGCACCGAAGCACCGATACACCTATGCAATATTATGGGTGAAAATCCGCGCGTTATATTCTTAAATACTGTCACTTCATTAGATGAACGCCCGTTTCGAGACGATTCGTTGAATTCTTTATCGCCGTTGCAAGAAATGGGAAACAAAAACAAAAGCAGAAAAACAGAAATAAAACTAGAAAATACAAAAAAGAAACAACAAAAAATAAATTTCGCCACGAACTCATACGCAAAGTGGAAAATTACCAAAAATATACAGGCAAGAATGAAGAGAAAACAACACCTACTGTGGGCTACAAATAGTAAATAGAGAGGAAGGTGGTAATAAAAAAAAATCGCTACCATTACAACTACTATCATGCAATTGTGACTAGAAAAATAAAACAGGCACTTTTCAAAGGCTAATAATTAACATGTTGAACAACGCTACGCTGCGTTACGTTGCGCAGCTGTATGCCATGCTATGCTATGCTCTGCTCTGTTCTGTACAGCTCGTAATGCGCTACCTACTTAGATTCAAATACAGCGGTAGCAGCATGACAATTGGAACACTTACCAATGAAACAACCTCACAATTCACAATGAAAAGCAATCAGGAAAAAATAAACACACACAACAAAAATGATCGACGCTTAACCAACAATAAGGAAAACAGAGAGCGGAAGAGCGGGAGAGAGAAAGCGAGTGAACTGTGGAGTGAGCGGGTTTGGAGCCCACGACAAAATACAAGCAAACAGCTATAGTAAAACAAAGAAATCGCCGCGGTGAATAATTTGAATACAAAACAACTAACAAAGAGGAGGCCGATAGGCAGCCACCGATGCACCATTTGTGATGTGAATCCACAACTAACCGCTGCCAACAATGAAGAAAAACTAGACTGAAAAAAGGAGGCCAAAACGAAGAGCAACAATCCAACGATAATTACGTAAAGGTAAACAATAAACGCGAAGTGGTGGAAGAAGAAGAAAAGACGATCATAAATAACAAAATACGCCACAGCAAACAAATTTATATTAACAGAACTAGAAAGAGAGACATGAGATTGAGAGCGTAAAGAAAACGAACAATTAAAAAAAAAATTAAGAAAAAAAAGAGTTGAAGATGTGAACGCCGAAGACGAAACACAAATACGGGTAATAGAACAAAAACGCAACTAGCGGCAATACACAAGGTTGGTAGGTAGGTAGTCAGGCAGAGACAAAGCAAGCAAACGGTAGCAATGTATTTTAAACAGGAGGAAAGGAGAGAAACGTTGCTAAGAGGAAACGAACCATTGAGCAAACGTGTGAAGGAAATACTGAATAACCGCAGACGAGGGAGATGCTAGTTGTGTTTGATGTCATCCTATGTGTGTGAGTGTGATGTATTACGTTATGGTTGTCTCTTTTTTATATTATTAAGACTGATAATGATAAAGCAGTGCTTCGTGTTTACAAGCGCAAAACTAAGCAAAATAATGACGACAAACAACAATACTGCGAAATCAAAAGTCGCCTTAAGAAAAAAGAAATACACTCATATATAATCATTATATGCATATATAAGATATTAAAAATGAATGTGTGTTCTATACATACAATCAAACCGTTAAAAAGCACGGCTGCGAGCAGAAAACACAAATTCCTCGTTTAGTTGAATGAGAAAAAACTGGAAGCATGCGTGCAAAGGTGAGGAGAGGTAAAAAAAAACATTTTAATAAGACAACAAAAAAAGAGAAAATCAAATGCTTGGGCTATTTTACACACATATGTATGATATGTTAGCTGAAATTAGGTATATTTGTGGTATACTAGCACCGGCGGTACCAGCCCGCAAATGCTCTTGGAAATTTCCACAACATTCAGGTGGGTGCGTAAGTTGATGTCTCGCATGCCTCACACGGAGTGAAATTTATGTATGTAATATAGTATATACATACATACATATATCATTTAAGAAATAATCATTCAGAAACATTTGGTCGATTAACTACAAAATAAAATATAATATACTCAAAAATACATTATTATATTTATATATGTATATACATAAGTATGTACATATGTACAAAAAGGCCCAGAGACGCAAGTTTTTAAAAATACTTGTATAGCTGAAAACTGCAAAATTATTAAAAGAGAAAATGAAGAAATGACCCCCACACACCACCAAACGAAACGAACCATATACATACATTCACACATTCATACGAATGAATTCAACCACAAATACAACAAGCCAGCCAGCCGCAAGCCAGTCAAGTTATCGGCTAACTAGCTGCTATACACCAAATCGACCAAATTTACATGGTTAACTCCTCAATGTAAATTCCAAATATCGCTTGTAGCACGTGTGGTCGTGCACATGTTGCTGTATACACAAACCAACTGCCGAGAGAGCAAGCAAGTAAGCAAACGCACGAACGGTGAGAGCAGACCCGTCGCTGCTCTCGAATCCATTTACTCAATTAAATTCTTGTTTATTTGCCTTCTTGCCCGCCTGCTAGATCTTGTGACACAGTTGAAGGGTAAATATGGTACAATTCGCAAAGTCTCAGAGAGTGAGAAAGATTAACAAAGCAACAAAAAAGGAGAGTCGTTTTGTTGATAATGCGTATGTTACATTTCTACTGTTGTTCTTAGCCGTCTAGGAGGCTCGAATTGTAAATTCGTTAGTTTTTTCTTGGAAAGGGTGCCACTACAACTACACTTGTTATTATCGTGAATTTCTTTAGTGCTGACAAATACTTTAATGTTCTTGAAGAAAGCGATATAAGGCGCATTCGATTCGTATCTTATATCGAGTTGTGCTAATAAAACAGCAACCGAGTAATTGGTAAACTCGGCAGCACAGTTTCAGCTGTTTTTTTTTAACATTTACTTTTTTTTATTTTTTATACAAACTCATCATTTCAATATAATTTAAATCAACACAATAATAATATTAAAAATAAAAAAAACAAAATCCAAAGCTAAAATATAAAAAAAAAAATTCCAAGGAAATTTGTATGGGTAATTTTTAATCTCGTTGGTTTCAAGCAATTTTAAATTTGGAAGCACTTTCTATCGAGGATAGAAAAACTAGCTCGTTTCCTCCGAGTATAATTTACTCGATAGCTTTTTCCATACAAAAGTCTGTCCTATCCTCGATAGAGTGGCGAATCGAATCCGCCTATTACCAAGTCTTGAACTGAGAAAGTCAGGACAGCAGAGCAAAAAACACACTGCTATTTTCAGATATTATTTATGACTGCAAGGAGTTTGGGAATGAGTACTAGCTATTGAGGCTTTCGACTCGAGGAGAAAGAAGCATTTTTGAGACCAAGCCCGAAGTAGGATTTGAACCGGCGACCCTCTGAGTGTGAGTCTAGACCACAGAGATATATATTTCAGATATATTTTAAGAATTTATGTTTGTCTTTCAAATAGGAAATTTACACTTTTGTGCTGGCACACATTTTTTCTTGTTTAAATGAAACAAGAAATATTAGTGGAAAACATCGAAAATTATTATACTTTATGTAATGTAATCAAGGGTATTTCGTTGATCGATTGATTTCAATTGAAATGCATTATTGTGAGTTAAATATAAGTTATTCTCGAAGATTCGGCAATAAGGAGGGAAAACTTTAATGTGAAAAATAGAGAAAAGCATGAATATATTAATACATATGCAGGACGGTGGAGGCCGTTGATGTGAACACTCAAAAAGTGTTCGCCATTCCTTTCAAACCAGATTTCCTTTCATTTGTCAGCTATTTTCAATTGGTTTTAATACATTTTGTCTATATACAAGGTTCAACACATAAAATCACAATTCAAAATTGAATCGTTCGATACCGATTGCAAGCTCTGTTCAGAGAATTTCTTTCCCTTATGCATTTTCTGGGGGTTGTGGGAGCGCTCTCCAGGTCGTTTTCATCGTAAACACTATGCTGAGAAGTGTAACATAAGCATAAGTGTATTTTTGCTGGATACCTTATAAGAAAATAAGTAGAATTCCCCTCTACCATACCCCATAAATGCAAAATTCCGCTAACACGAATGAAACAGATAAACAAATTTACATTTCTAATTCAGAGTATAAAACAGTATGTATTTTATGTGAAAACCGTTTTTCACACCACAGCTTGGCCAAAAGCACAGATCGCCTATAACATTTATATTCGCTGCATACGAGAATTTACACTGCCGCTCACCCGAAGAAACCAACCTTCCAGTCGGACACCAACAGCAACACGAATGTTGTTCTGCCTGCACGCATGTTGCTACACAGGAGTATCCGCTATGGGCAGGATGAAAGAAGTGTCGGATGGCTGCGCTTACGATTTCAGTTACAATACGACCAACATACACAGGACTTATATCGATAACCACGAACCTGAGCTATAAGCATTCATATACGCACACATATGCATATCAATCAACCAACCCAGCCCAATTTGGGTATGAAATGATGGTACGTACGGTTTAAACGATACAAAAAGAGGGTTTAATTGGGAAATACGTAGCATTATTTGTAAATAGTAAAATCAATTGAGGGATTTTTCAGAAGATACTTTTCTGTGCCATCGTTGTGCTTCGGAAGAAAAATTGCATATTACAGTCAACCCTCGTTGAGATTGGCTGTTTAAATTCCAGGAATGTAAATGAGTTCCCCCGCTATAAGACCTTCAGGAGAGACAAATTCGATTTCAAAATAATGAATTCAAATACAAATTACACAGCTAATATAAGAATTAAATAGAATTCTGCTTCGCTTATGGAGGTGCAGGGTATTGGAAGATATTTGGTAACAATAGTTACAATTAGAGAAATTATTGCAAATAAGGGATTTTTGATGACTTTGTATCAAAATGGAAAAGTCACTGTGTCAGAATAAAACGGGTCAAAACCAAAATAAGAGGAGTATAGGGTTTGACATTTCTGGAAGTTTGGGCGGAATTGCATGTTAAAATGGTAACATTTATGCATGCCATTCGCTAGCTGGGGATGCAATACTTTTGTGGAAAAATATTTCACAGCAGAATATTCACCCAACAAAAATCGAATATTGCTACGAGGCAAGACAGCTTAGTTAGTTGGTTCACACGGCCTTTCTCTCTCTCTTCTCACCAGTGGCAGTGCCAGTAGTAACGCTTGTGCAGTTGCTGCTATTGGCACATGCCGCCCTCCGAAACAACAACCCTGTTGAGCTGAGCATGTTTTCCAACAAATTTCAGCAAAACTTACATACAGACTTTCTGGTTTGCTTTGCGAGAGAAGACAACCACCGTCAGCGCTCAGAAGTTACCCAACTGTAGTTAAATGAATGAGGAAGCCATAGAGGTATAAGTATGCCATATACACACATGCAAGGAATGTAAATACAGATATTTGTGAAAAATTAAGACAGAAAAGTTCAAACTTTGTGGTGGTTATATTCAGGACGTGCTCTCAATGAACCTTGGGAAAGCCGGTCCTGGTTAATTCAACGACGAAACCAAGGCACACTGAGAAGGTAACCGCCTCGTTATTGCAAATATATTAATAATACGGACGCCCTCCCTTTCTGTCTCAGCTTTTGTCATTGTTGTCGAATTGTATGTTTGTCATTGTGTCTTGGTCGAAATCAGGTACCAGACACAAAATGTCATATATCTAAAGTACATTGCGGTGAACATCGAGTATAATATTACAAGTTATACAAACGTTGATACAAATAGAAACAACAATATAAAATTAAAATTTGTAACTCCATCTATAGCACGGGTAAACACACAAATTTTCCTGATCCCAGCTTCAACCTCGCAATCAGGATGAACGCCATATGCAGTGGTGTACAACATAATACACCGGCACAGCAGGGTGCACTGCAGTTAAAGTGCCATATAACCGACAAGAACATGCTTTGCACATACATATGTATGTATGTCCAATTATTATGTGTGTGTTGTTTCTTTGTTATCAAATATCGATTTTCAGAATTCCACTGATTTACTTACTCATATGTGAATATGATGACATGAGGGCACATTTACAAGTTTACAGTTACATGGCTTTACTGTACTTCCTCCTTGCAATTACATATGCATACATATGTATGCACACATACATACATATTTATCGTATGTTCTCACTTATGTACTTCTCCATGTCAAAAGCTTTGCCTGCTGTATTTCGGCTTTTATTTTTAGGGAACTCTCACGACATGCGCCTACAGGCAGCAGCGGGCTTCGCTAGGAGTTTGGGTCCGAAATTTACACGCTGGCCAATCAGACGCATCGGCATTCCAAGCTGCAAACCACTCCTTTAGCCGAACAGCCGTGAAGAGTATTTAGGATCGTTATCTTTTAAGGGTAAGTGCGGTTGGGTTGGTTGGTTGATTGGATGGTGTGTGAACTTTTTTCGACTTTGTGTACTTTTATACCTTTACTTCTTTATAAGGGAGCAGAAACAAAGTGCGCAAAAATTCTAGAGAGCGAGAGACAGCCAAAAAGAGATGAATTAAAAAGAATCCGTAAATAGAAAAGATTTGCCGTATTTTCGCCGCACGGTTTGTGAGATTTCCTTATATGCAAGCATACGCATGTCTATGTGTGCGTGCAAATGAGTATGGCTGCAGCGTGAATCGGGGTCGATCATCCTAAAAGCGTGGGAAACCAGTTCAAATACACACACAACATTTTAATTCATACACGACAAGTAAGTATACAATAAAAACGAACTGAACTTGCTGCCCGCCTTTAATTATTATCATAAAAATAAAAAAACAAGTGTGTTTTATTAATACGAGCAAAAAAAAAGGAAGTAGCTGACGAGCGAATACAACAACAAAAGCAGCCACAAAGTGCCTATATACAGTTGGATTTGCGGAATTTTCTCTTGCTATGAAAAGTAAAACACAAACCATGCTACTCGCTGCTCCCAAACGACGACTCTCTCCACGTTCTCTCTGCTTTTACCATAATACTTAGAATGAAATGTGTTGGTGTACGAAAGATTTTGTTTGCATTTTGGCACAAGCGCGTAACGCCGAACAAACTATCCCTACGACTACTACTACATACATTAGCAGTTACACGACAGCTGTTTAACTGCAGAAATACAGGCATGAAATTATGACGTCGTCGGTCATCTATCGACCAACCAACTGGTCTCAAACGCACTAAATGCGCTGTTGCCAAATTTCTTCGTGGCAACAACAAAACTTAACAGAAGGAAATATTTGCAAATGGATTATAAAAAAAAAAATACGAAATAAAATCGAAAACAATTTTTATTTTGCTTTTCTTTGTTATTGTTTTCAGCCAGGTGCTGAGTGATGTTAATGCGATAATGAGCATATATGTCCTTGTGTCATGTAAAATGGCATTATGCACCCTTTACAAATACTTTATCTAATTCAGATTTCCTACTCTAATGTTACACATGTACACGTACATACACTTTCACTAATAGCATAGTCCTCTTACTACACACTGCTATCTTGTGGTCGGGACTTACTGATGGTATTCGCCGCCGCCTTGCTAATCAACAATGCTGTTAATGTTGGAAAATTCTCAGAGCACTTTGGAAATAGTGGGATACGGATCAATGCACTGCTCTTCTGATGGACTTGGATGGAGTTGTATACCATGCCCATAATAACAAAACATCAGTTCATACGGTGGAACAATGATTTGTAAGGTTGTTATTACAACCAAGATGTGACCAAATACTAATAAAAGCACCCTGATAAGTTTTCACATAAAAAATTATCTTTTCAAATTATCATTAGGCGCTTTTTTAAACATTTCCTTTACTCTATCGACGATAGAACAGACATTTGTATGGAAAAAGTTATCGAGTAAATTATACTCGAGGTTAGAACAATTCGCTCGTTTTATCCGAGCATAATTTACTCGATAACTTTGTCCATACAAAAGTCCTCGATCGAGTGGCGAATCGAATGCGCCTATTGTGAAATTGTCGACCATAATAATCCAGATAAATTTGATTGAAACATTGCTTCCGCATTTAACTATTTTCCAGAAAAAAATAAAAGGAAAATACAGGCGTAAAATATGCGCCGACATGTAAAAATAACTGAAATGGAGAAACAAAATATTTTGAACCGCTTGTCGTGCTACCACCACCTCCTCCTCCCTCCTTCCTTCCTTCCTTCCTTCCTTCCTTTCTTCACTTCTAAAAAGTTATTTGTATATGTAATATTTAGCATGTATATGCAAGTATGTGCATATAGACTGTATATATTTACGTGTGTATAAAGTATGCACACATCCATCCACACAAATGATTCCGGCCATTCAACCCGTTTTTGTGTTTTGCATTTTATTGCATTATGCGATGAATTAATTAAAAAAAGCAATGCAAAAATAACGAAGTTTTTTCAATAACAATAAAAAAATTACATGTAATTTTTTTCATTGTTTTGTGGGAAATACTTGAACAGTGTGAGTTGGAGATTGAAACAGGCTGTGTCGTCATGCCACGCCCACTAATGGCGTGCGTACCGTTTTCATTGATAACTAACTGTGTTACGGAGAGTCCCAATAACAGTTAACCACATTTAATCGCCGTCTATTTGCATTTGCGTTTTACTTTTGCAACAAACAATAAAATTGCTACCAATTATTTTAGAGCGTAAGCGAGGGGAAGTGTGTGTAGATAAAATTAAATCAAACCACTAGTTTGCGCACAACAAAAGTGCTGAGAAAATTTCTCATTTCATATGCATGTGTATGAAATACATAAAGAAGTTTGTATGTACACATATGTATTCACTTGGCCTTTAAAAAAAAACAGCTTTCCTTAATAACACCGTTTAAATTGCATATGTAGTTATATTTCATTTTTGGTTTGTTTTAATTCACGACAAATTAAAAACAAATCAAAAATAAAATAAATAAGCCAACAATACCACAAACAAAACAACACGCACATTTAACGCTACTCAACACAATCCAACTCAACTGATAAGCAGCGGCAGCCAAAGGGGAGCAAATAAAAGCTGCAAAACCACTACCACCAACAACAACAGCAGCCGCAGCAGCAACAACAAGAACAACAACAAATAGCAAATGTGTTGCGTGCTTTGCTTTTACACATTGGAATTCTCATTGAATTGAAAAGAGCGTAAACACAATAAACGAATTTGTTGCCGCTCTTGTATCTATGTGCCTTCTCCATACAAAGTCGCTCGTTTAAAGTTGTCAACATAAAATAAACGTATGCGCTCGTATTTATGGGAGTATGTGTGAGTTTGTGTGAGCCTGCATGCCGACAAGCGAAGAGGCAAACGTTGAATTTATGGATGAAATATTATGTGGACACAGGAGAGAAACAGATGTACAAGTATGCATGCATGCATGCATGCATGTATGTATGTATGTATGTACAGATACCAAGAACACCGGAGATGAGATGTGTAATTCTTAAATGGCCTTGAAATTATGTACGAATCGAATATATGTATGTACATATATATAAATATGTAAATAGCAATTACATTATAAGCATAAGAGAGCGATTGACAAACAGACAGACACGAAAGACAATATTATATAAAACATTGTTTACAATTTGAAATATAAAAACAAAATTAATAAACAAATAAACACATACGATTGCAAATATCGCAGATGTATAAAAATAAATAAAAAGTAATATACCCTACTTACCAGCTACTTTTAGTAAGTCCGGATCAACCAATTCGTTTAGGTCGGGTTCCTCGCCATACCAAAATATCCACAGTTCTTTGGCGGCGGCCAACGATAATGGCGGATGCACTTTGGATGAGCTGATTTCAAAAGGCAAAGCATTCGGATCTGAATTGTCTTGTTTGGTTGACTGAATGCGTCTCCACACGCAAAGTATGTCAGCTTGCATGCATCGGGAATAGGAGCGCAATATGGGATCATCCAGTGGATCACTTGACGCATTTGGTCTCTCACCATTAACGAACTTGCGCCATTTGATACCACACAAATCAGTCTGTGGAAAGGAAAGGAGGAAAACCAAGAAACAAAAGAAAAGTTTTTAATTTATTTTGTTAAAATATATATTTTATCAACAATTTTACACGGACGCCTTCTCGGGCGCGGGTCGTTGTCATGTACACACTAAACATCTGAAACACCTAATCACTTGCGTAAATAAAGAAATGTACAAACAGCTCACGGCGCACTTTTTCAGTACCGGCGTTACACATGCAATGCTTGCATGTAGTGTTGCATCAATTGCTCATACATATGTACAGATGTGAGGCTTTTGACACGCCCTCAACTGATCAGTTCTGGATTTTCTACACACAAACCGCCGAATATTGAATATTTCACTACTCATATACATTAAGCCACTTCCACTAACAAAAATATTGACATACATCGGACTGTGGATTAGAAATTTGGTTTTACACCATGTCATCATGGAAAAGAATTGGTACTGCTATATTTGAACAGCTACACCACACCACATTATAGGAGGACTGACTGAGTGACTGAGCACGAATCCCAACTAAAAAAACATTTTTCTCATGGCAGATCAATGAATTTCTCTTTGTTCGCGTTGGCTTACACACAGGTGCACAGGCGCATATCTGACAACTGTATGATAGTTCATCTGAAGCGATATATAGGCCATATACAACCCTCTATCAACAATGACAATCCACAGATGAGTTTCAGAATTATAATGCTGCGTTTGTTATAGAAAGTAAGTACTTGCCTATGGGAGAAATTTGTTTGGTGATTCGTATACACATAAGGAATCCGTTGCCAACGAACTTAGCAGGGAGCAAACTTGCATTAATTATACCAATTATGTTTTCCCCATTTGGTCCAATCCACACATGAAACCCACATAACTTTGATTTTAGATACATTTTTACTCGTATTTTCTATTTAACTCTCTACATATCTGGATATAAACAATTGCTTTATAAATGGGAGAAAAATTAGAGCTAATGTTTCTTGCTATGGGCTTCCACTTGAAGGGAATCAATGCATGTGAAAATGTCAACTTTCACTGCATGTGTAGATGTGTCTGAATATAAGCTTATATACCCAAAGAAATCATGCCCACGTGCTTCCCGCTTTTGGATTTTGCAAAAGTATATCATTTTTTCAAAAACTAGTCTTTGCCCTCAGAGATCTCCAAATTCAGTAAAACAAACACCTAATAACAACGTTTGAGAAACTGGTCAAATCACTAACAAAATATCACTCACAACTTTCTTTATGCAAGAAGAGCACAAATTGAAATCTAAATGGTAATTGAATTAGTGCAAAATGTGTCCCTCTCAACAAATATAGTGAGAGGCTAGGTTTTGGTATTAGTTGTAGCGGTAGTAGGGAGCGAAAGCAATCAAGGCTTATCAAACATTTTTTTCATATGCCAGACCCAAGCAGTACCCGGTCGACGCAATCAGGCTACATTGCCAACTAGTAAGAGTAACCTAGCCAAAGACGGCAAGTTTGCCAACGACCAATTTACAATTTTTTGCATGAACTTGAGAGGCACAAGCGTTAAAATAATGGTGCCAAAGTATTTTGATAACAACCACACAGGCTGCCATCCATCGTATAATATACTCGGACATACTAGCGTGTACCTACCTATCTACCTATATACAAAGTCGGCATAGGCATCAGTGTATACATATGGGTGTGTGCAGTATTATGGTAGTGTGCACAATAATGCTATGGAACCCAATCAAGAGCAGAAAGTGGCGTATAGTGTGTGGTGTGCAGAGGAGAGCCCAACTACGAAATCCGAACATAAATACCAGCAGCAAGTAAGTGAGCGAAGCAAGCGGGCAAGCAAGCAAACCATGACACAAGTGAATGGAAGCAAATCACAAAATAAAACACTAAAAAATGAAAACGGCTAGTAGTGGTGTGGATGGACGGCGATGACAATGTTGAAAAGTATATAGAAAAAGAAAGAACAAAATAAAAAAACTTTAAAAATAATAAAACAACACATACATTCCCACAAACAATAGGTACAACATTTATTAAGAAACGAAACAAGAAATGAGTATGAAAACGAAAACAAGTCCAAAGCAACACAAGAATGTGGAACATAGAAACACGGGCAAAAGCAAACCGGGGGAATACCTCTTGTGTACCACTGTATATGCATGCATATTGGCATATCCATATACGCGTTTAGCGACGTCTGAATGCATTTATACATCATCTGCATCCACGCGTATATATACACATATATATACATATATATACACAAATATACATATATACACATATATACATTTATATACACATATATACACATATATATATATAAATATATATATATATATATATATATATATATATATATATATACACATATGTATATACATATTCAAATATATACAATTCATATTATATATATATATATATATATATATATATATATATATATGTATATATATATATATATATATATATATATATATATATATATATATATATATATATATATACACACAAATACATAAAATTTATATACACAAATACATAAATATATATACATATACACAAATGCATAAATATATATATGTATAAATATATATATATATATATATATATATATATATATATATATATATATATATATATATATATATATATATATATATATATATATATATATACATACAAATATATAAATATATATACTTACAAATATATAAATATATATACTTACAAATATATAAATATATATATACACAAATACATAAATATATATATATATATATATATATATATATATATATATATATATATATATATATATATATATATATATATATATATACACATATGTATATACATATTCAAATATATACAATTCATATTATATATATATATATATATATATATATATATATATATATATATATATATACATATATATATATACACATATATACATATTCAAATATATACAATTCATATATACATATACAATTCATATATACATATACAATTCATATATACATATACAATTCATATATACATATACAATTCATATATACATATACAATTCATAAATACATATACAATTCATATATACATATACAATTCATATATATAGAATTCATATATATACAATTCATATATATACAATTCATATATATACAATTCATGTATATACAATTCATGTATATACAATTCATGTATATACAATTCATGTATATACAATTCATATATATACAATTCATATATATACAATTCATATTATATATATATATATATATATATATATATATATATATACATATACATATACATATAAATATATACATATACATATAAATATATACATATACATATAAATATATACATATACATATAAATATATACATATACATATAAATATATACATATACATATAAATATATACATATACATATAAATATATACATATACATATAAATATATACATATACATATAAATATATACATATACATATAAATATATACATATACATATAAATATATACATATACATATAAATATATACATATACATATAAATATATACATATACATATAAATATATACATATACATATAAATATATACATATACATATAAATATATACATATACATATAAATATATACATATACATATAAATATATACATATACATATAAATATATACATATACATATAAATATATACATATACATATAAATATATACATATACATATAAATATATACATATACATATAAATATATACATATTCATATAAATATATACATATACATATAAATATATATATATACATATAAATATATACATATACATATAAATATATACATATACATATAAATATATACATATACATATAAATATATACATATTCATATAAATATATACATATACATATAAATATATACATATACATATAAATATATACATATACATATAAATATATACATATACATATAAATATATACATATACATATAAATATATACATATACATATAAATATATACATATACATATAAATATATACATATACATATAAATATATACATATACATATAAATATATACATATACATATAAATATATACATATACATATAAATATATACATATACATATAAATATATACATATACATATAAATATATACATATACATATAAATATATACATATACATATAAATATATACATATACATATAAATATATACATATACATATAAATATATACATATACATATAAATATATACATATACATATAAATATATACATATAAATAATATACATATACATATAAATATATACATATACATATAAATATATACATATACATATAAATATATACATATACATATAAATATATACATATACATATAAATATATACATATACATATAAATATATACATATACATATAAATATATACATATACATATAAATATATACATATACATATAAATATATACATATACATATAAATATATACATATACATATAAATATATACATATACATATAAATATATACATATACATATAAATATATACATATACATATAAATATATACATATACATATAAATATATACATATACATATAAATATATACATATACATATAAATATATACATATACATATAAATATATACATATACATATAAATATATACATATACATATAAATATATACATATACATATAAATATATACATATACATATAAATATATACATATACATATAAATATATACATATACATATAAATATATACATATACATATAAATATATACATATACATATAAATATATACATATACATATAAATATATACATATACATATAAATATATACATATACATATAAATATATACATATACATATAAATATATACATATACATATAAATATATACATATACATATAAATATATACATATACATATAAATATATACATATACATATAAATATATACATATACATATAAATATATACATATACATATAAATATATACATATACATATAAATATATACATATACATATAAATATATACATATACATATAAATATATACATATACATATAAATATATACATATACATATAAATATATACATATACATATAAATATATACATATACATATAAATATATACATATACATATAAATATATACATATACATATAAATATATACATATACATATAAATATATACATATACATATAAATATATACATATACATATAAATATATACATATACATATAAATATATACATATACATATAAATATATACATATACATATAAATATATACATATACATATAAATATATACATATACATATAAATATATACATATACATATAAATATATACATATACATATAAATATATACATATACATATAAATATATACATATACATATATA